>JAJPCS010000297.1:0-17923 GCA_021164005.1 Willisornis vidua nigrigula
CTGCTGTCCTGAGTGCAGAGCTCAGGCCTGGCATTGCAGGGGCAGGTTCAGCTCCTGGTGCCCGCTCAGAGTCTGCTCTGCTGGTGCCTCATTGCAGGGCACACCCAGCTGGTCTGGGCAGAGGAGCCCCAGAGGGGGCTCTGGGTCCTGCTCTCTCTGTGCCCCTCACACCTCTGGGGCTGCTCTGGGCACAGCCTGTGCTGCAGCCACAAACCCTCCAGTGCAGACGTGGCCTGTGCTCTGTGCAGAAAAGGGTTCCAGGATTTACATCTGCATCAGGGAATGCAGGAATGGCATTGCTGCAGAAATCCAGACAGCAATTCCACACCAAAATTCCTCATCCATAGATTGGCAGCACTGCCTTGGTGGTGGTGGGGAGGGAGCTGGAGGGGACTCACCTGGCCAGGGCCCACATCCTTTCCCTTCTAGAGGAGGTGCAAGTCAATAACCACCACACACTTCCAGAAATGGACATTTTTTCTCTCTCTGAATCATTCTTATGCCTCAGAATTCTTGTTTTACTCAGATGATCTGTCAGGTTGTACTTTCCTAATCTTCCATTACTACAACTAGAACACAAACAGCACAACACTAATTCAAACAGCATTTTGGGCAGGGTCCTTTCCTTTCTTCTGGCAGATGGTCCTGGTTTCTGCTGAAACAGGTGACACTGAAACCATTTCACCTGAACTCATTTTGGAAAATACTCTGTATTTTCCCTTAAGAGCACAACTGGGTTTAAGGACCTGCAGGCAACAGGAGCCATTACAGCAGAACTGTATTAACCCCTGTGTGACATGTGAATTTGGCACTGAGCAGTATCTGCAGGGAAGTGCATCTTTGAAAAGTGATCAGGGTCAGAGGCATTAAGCAATGGGGAAGTCACTTTATCATTCTGCAAGTGAGTAAAATAAATAAATTACTTGGAGACTTACAAGGATATTTGCATTTGAGTTTTGGGAGCTCCAGACTTTGGCCACAGTTCTTGCTTTGGCTTTGTGCCCTCTGTTAAAGAACCCCATGGGATCAGATTCCATCTGTTCCTACAGGTAACCAGTTGTGTTCAGACCCTGCTCTTGGGGGTTTGGGAAGCAAATACATCCCATGGACACCCCCACAGCCACCTCAGGGCTGTTCTTTGCATTTCACAGCAGGACACGAGTGATTTTTATTCTATTTCATGGCCATTTATTCTTCAGCTTGAACAAAGTTGTCTCATTTATCTGACACAGCCACATCATTAACCACAATTATATAAAGACTCCCAAACCAACCCCAAAAGGAAAATATTCCTGCATATGGTTTGTTTGCTGATTTCTTTTAGGCTTCTGTAAGACAAGACCCTGTGAAAACTCTTTGATTCAGGCCAGGCAAAGCCATGGCAGGATTGAAGCCAAGGTGGAAATTCTGTTCCTGTAACCTCTGCAAGCCTGTTGGAATTCCAGCTGAGCAGCAAAGTTAAGCACATGCTCAGCTTTAACATTGAAGTGACTTGTTTGGCTGAACTGAGCTCTGAAGGTGCCCACTTAAAATGGGCAACAAAATTTAACTTTAAACTCGGGGTCACTGTGAATGGGCTAAGGCAGAAATCAGTGGTGAAACCCAGTGGAAAGTGAGAACATTTCAAGATTAATTTTTTCCTTTTGTTTCCTTTGACTCTAATTCTGCTCTTTCAGTGCTGTTTTCCCTCGGTCCTCTCCACCTACTATGGCATAATTATAGACCCACATTTAAGTACACTAATTAAGACCAGATTCACAGCAAGGACAGCAGAAAGGGGGACACAGAGAAGGTGTTCAAGAACCAGAGAGCAAATTAATACCCATGAAAAAGAGAAACAGGAGAGAGAATAAGGAAGGAGAGAAAACAAGACATCTTGCTGTGTGCCAGTAACTAAACTGAAGATCCCATCCCCAGGGGTGCACCCACAGCCTTGTCTGTCAGCACTGCACCAACATTCCTGCCACATGGTGGAACACTGGATATATTGCTTGAGGTTTAGAAGATTTTATGTAAGTAATGGCAAACTAATTAACAACCCCTCTGAGCCTCACCCATAGAAGTGCTGCTTTATCTGGTTTTGCAGAATTAGAGGGTACTAAAGCAGCCCTGGAAGTGCCTGTTTACCTGCTAATGGGTGTGGACAGCCCTGAGTGCAGAGACAAACCCTCCAGGGGCAGCTTTTCAGGTGTGCTTTGAGGTGACATCAGGAACAGCAGCAGCTGCTCTGAGGAGGCTGAACAGGGGTAGGACACTCACTGGAACTTTCCTTTTGTAAGGTCAAGAACCAAAATCTCCAGGGCAAAAAAATTATTGTGGATGGCCAGAACATCTTAATCAGTGCAAACACCACAGTTACTGTTCAGAAAATCTGATTAACAAACACCCTTTCCACCTCTCAGGGACAAAGCACAACCCCTTTTGATCCTGTTTGATTTCAAGTCTTCTCTTGGCCTGTCCCAAAGTTCAATGTGCCCTATTTTAGACATGCAGGGATTTCAGCTCAGTCCCTGTTTCACATGAGATTTGGAGGGGCAAACCAGCATTTTGTTATGATGTCAGTGCCTGGCAAAATAGCTCAAGGCAGAGAATCAGACATAATGTAGGAGAGGGACTCCTGGTTCAGACTCAACAGAGTCAGTGGCAGGTGCTGTACAAACATTCTTGTAGCTTGAAATGCTTTTGTAGCCTCCAAAACAGGCTTACAGTGCTCATCACAACTTCATTACCTGTAACAGGATGAAACAGGACAAAACTCAGTGGGTTATGCATGAAAGAGAATGGATATGACCAGGGTAACTTTATCCATTCTCAGGGACCTGTGCACAAGCCAATAACTATGGAAGGCCCTGCCAGCAGCAGGCCCAGGAGCAAAGCACAGCACACACTGTCAGAGGGGTTACAGAGTGCCTGAAAAGGCACTGAGAGTCTGGATTGGCCTTTGCCTGATTGCTGGAGCTGTGGCTGTCAGAGAGCCCTTCCCCTGGTGCTCTGTGTCTGAAGGGGCTCAGCATTTCCCCCCTGCACTGGTGCCTTCAGGCTCATTGCACAGGAACTGAGACTGCAGCAAGGGGGGACTTGGAGTCCCACAAGGTTTGAGGGTGCAGAGCCCTTTGCAAAGTGCTGAGTGTCCATTTACTGAAAACCAGCCACTGAAAATGCTTCAATGAGGAGCCAAACCCACAACTGTCTTAGAACTTCAGGTTTCTCACAGGCAATGTCAAAGCTTTCCCCATCTTTACAAGTATCTTTTCCCTCCAGTTCTATCACACACCAAGCCTGGGTCTGGAGAGCCTGTAGAACATATAAATTAGCAAAGCAACCAGCCCAGATTTCCTCCATGTGTGAGCTGTGCTAAGGACAGGGATGAGTTACACACTGAGAAAACACAGCACGGCCCTGTAACATCTCCAGGCTCTGTGTAGGAGATACCAGGAGCTCAACTTGAAGTGAAATGTTTGGTATTCAGTTGTATTTGTGGATAAAATGTTTAATTTCTTGCCCTCAGATTATTCATGATCAACCAATATTGAACATGAAGAACATTTTGAGGGAACATTTGGCCCTCTCAGTATAGGCTGCTTTTTGATGGTGTGCAAGTGCTCAGCAAACCAGAGCCCTGGTGCTTGTATTCCACATTCCCATTTAATTGCTGTGTCTGTTCTGCATTGCTGCTCCAAAGGGCCTGGCTGAACTGCTGCTCACAGCCCAGAGCAGTCCCACAGGATGAACCCACAGCTGGTTCAAATACCAAAGAACACGGTGATGGAGAGTGTGGGGCACAAAATACTCTCCATCAACTCTGATCACAGGTTTCTACAACCAAAGCAAGAGCCCAGGGGTCACACTGCCCAGGGCTGGCCCAGGAAATCACCCCCACAGCCCCAGGGGCAGCTCCATCCCACCTGCAGCTGCACCCCCTGCACTCTGGAGCTCCCTCTGCTCCCCCCATGAGCTCGTGCTTTGCTCTCACAGGGAACGTGCCCACCTGGTGTGTCCCCTGCCAGATCCCAGTGCCAGCTGCCCTTTCTCACCCCTGGCACAGCAGCAGCTTCTCTGCTTCACAGTTTCCAACACTGCTCCTGCCTTTCTGCCATCACCTTTCCCTCCCTTTCAGACTCCCACTATGAACAGGGCTCGGGTTTGCCAGCAGAAAGTGAAATATCTTTCAATAATTCTGCTGTATGGCAATCAGCCACAATTCAGCTCTTCAAACATGCAAGTAAAGGAGAGTAATTTGCAATCAGGATCCTTGATTTTTCTGTTCTTGTTTTCCTCTCCCTCCATTGTGCTTTATTGATGGGTGAAAGGCTAATTTAGTCTCCAGAGTGCTCTGAGTCCACCCCAACCACTTCATTCCAATAAATAACCTTGCTGTGAATACATTTTAATTAGTGATTTCCTACTTGGAATTGTGCAGCTGTAATACAGTGGGTGTGAGGATCTATTGAAACAGTGTAAGAAAGTAGAATTATGTTCAAAAGCCCTGCTGGAATAATGCAGGTAAGAAATTCTCCTGCTGGCATCTGTTTTCTGTGCCCAGTGTATCATTAGCACTTCACACTCTCTCTGTGTTTATGAAAGGGGAGGTGCTTGGCCTTCAGGTTGTGCAGGATGTTCCCACAGTGCTGGAGCTTTCTCCTTCCTTGTTTGCTGTTCCTCACTGAGACCATTATAATGAGGACGAGATTTTTACTTCATTTGACAATTTTGGTCTGACTGAAAAATATTACAAAGAAAAATGGGAACAAATTCATGAGATTCAGAAGAATTTTCCTGACTTTGTGGGCCTGGACTGGGATTTTTTCGTGCAATGTGGAATAAATGAAGCAGGGACTGAAATAAAAGAATCAAACCCTGTCACACATGTCACTGCTGAAGGCTGACAGAGAAGGGTTTGGAGAAGCAGAGAAAGAAAAATCTTTAAGAACCACAAGATCATTTCAGATCTGGATCTGAACCTGCAAACACAATGCTGGGCTTCAGCCCAGAGGAACTGGGTACAAAATTCAAGGGGGTGACACTGTGTAAGACCATGAAATGAGGCATTAGTTGTATTCAGGACCAGCTCAGTAATTTGGCCACTGCTCAGGACACTCACTGTGGCACAGAACAAGAACAATAAAGGCCAAGTGGATTCCTCAGCACTACCTTGGGCTGCATTTGATGTGCAAGTTCCCTTGAAGGCCCTTTTTGTCTGTCATGCAAAACCATCATGTTTAAGAAAACTGCCAGAAATTCACTGGCGTGTCAATGAAAACAAGGAGGTTGTTCTTAAAATGTAGGCAATTAACACCTCCTCAGAGGGACTCTAGTTAGGAACACACGTCTGAGCTGTCAGATCTGCTCCCTCAGCTCCCTCCTCGTGTCCATGGGCACATTTTGGCAAGTTCCCTGCCCGGCACCCAGCCTGGAGGAGTGGCTGCCTCCAGCTCTCCTGCCTGCTGGCATCTCCTCCGGGATTCTGTGCCTGGAGAGAGCAGCCCGTCAGCAGAGCGCCGGGGCAAGGGCAGCAGCGCCGCTCATTAATTACCCGGGCTCTGCTCCAGGCAGGGAGGGGTTTGCACCGAGAGCACCGACCAAGGAGTGGTTCTGTTCCCAGAGAAACCTCGGGGCAAATCATAGACAGAGGGTGCCATGAGCTCACCTGCCCGAATCCATCAGCCTTAAGGGCTTTGGAGAGGGGAAGGGAGGCTGAAAGATGAGGACTGAGAGTTCAGAAAGCCATCAGGTCACCTGCAATCCAGCAGCCCTGCAGCCTGGGGCCAGGAACAGGGGAAAAGGCACAGCTTCAAAAGGAGTCCCAAGCACGAATGTTTAGTCAGTGAGGGAAGAAATTAGGACTGAGCTGAAATTGCCTGGGCTCTGCTCTGGGATGCTTGGGAAGAAAGCTGAGAAACCTGCCTAGACTTAAAGCGACTTTGTAACAAAGTACCTTGACAGAGGAGAGTTTCAGGCCTAGAAAGGGGCAGATGAAGAGCTGAGACATAAAGGTCACTATGCAGGGACCTCACAAATGCTGTATTGGATGCATTCTTGACCAAGTTTTAAAAGGGAAGAGGAGCAGATTGAAGTTGCAAAGTGGAACAGAGTCTGGCCTGTTTTGTGCAGATAAAGCTTCCAAAATGTTGTGTATCAAAGCACAAAAAGAAAGTTCTTCTGGGAAAAATAAAGACTGAAACCCAGAAATAAACAGGAAAAAACCCCCATTTATCCCCACCTGCTGCCTTGGGGTTCTGGAAATGGAACACCTTGGATGCATCTGTCTGCACTGGGCAAATAATTGCTGTTTCCATCCCAGGGGAAAGCCAGGAAAGCACAGGGAGATCCCAACCCTCAGGGCATGCCTGTCTGTCCTAAAGTGCACTCAAGGAAGCCATGATCACAAACACCTGGTGATTCACCTCCTGTGGGAACCAAACCTCTGCTTTTCCCAGAAATGGCAATCCTAAAAACAGAGGAGCAAGGGAATTGTCCACTCCATTTGTACTGCTGGGACCCGAGTCAGGACAGGCACTCCTCATTCCCCAGGAAAATGGTGTCTGTTGATACCTTGGTAGGGGCTGCTCCCTTGGGAAGTGAGTGCTGTTCAGGGACAGGCAGAGGGACACACTGCTGGTTTGCCACCTCCCACTCCCCTCTGCACTGGGCTCACTGTGCACAACAGGAGTAAAGGAGAGGTTGTGTTCCCACCTTTCCATGTTCAGAGATGAGCAAGTACCCCAAAGATCACACTAATCTCAGTTCAAAGCACACTCTGGTCCTGTACAAAAATGAACCCCTCCCTGCACTTAATGAGCAGAAAAAGCAGATGCTGGCCCTGTGTGGTAGGACATAGAGAAAACAGGCTGGTCAGACACTGTGTCAGCACCAGGACACTCTCTGGGTCCCCAGATTAGGGGGCAGCAGAAAAATGCAGTCTCTGCCTTAGCCAAATGCAAAGGGAACATTTTGCATATTTTTGATATGTGATCTTATCAGCAGAAGCTTTTTCCTTTCAGTAAAATAAATCCTTGTAATTCCACAGCACAGAAGTCTGACAGCACAGAAAGTAATCTCTATGATGGCTGGAAGTCTCTGCACAGCAGATCCTGCAGCTTAGGATAATTATTTATTGCTGTGTTACCCTCCCTGAGTGTTTAATGCACTTGTGGCCAGTGGGCAGAAAATCAGCAACCCCTGGGGACAACAGCCAGAGGGCCCTTCCTCACATGGCAAGCAACTTCCCTAAGTCCCTGTCAGGCTGGAATAACTTTCCCCTCCATGCAAGAGCACTAAAATACAAACTTTGGAGACATAAATCAGAGCAGGGCGAGTTCACTGCTGTGCCAAGAGGGAGCCAAATGAATCCCAGGGACATTAAAGCTGGAAGGGGCCTCCTGGATCATCCTGTTCTGCCTCCCTTCCCTTGCCAGTGACAGCTGCTGGTGTCACCTGAGCAGAATCTCAAACAGCACAGGGATGGAGAAGGAACTCTGGGCTGTGTCCCCTCAGTGCATTAACATTGTGTACAACACACTGACCCCCCCCAGCTTTCCTTTTCTGTGCCTTTCTGTTTGCTCACACTCCAGCTCTGAGACATCATCCCCTCTGCAGTCACGGGCAACTTCCTTTAGCCAAGTTATTCCATTGTGAGACTGACCTGCCCTTAGCAAAGCCTTTGTCTCCTAATGCATGAAAACAAGTTCCTTTCTTCTGGTTTCAGCCCACTGCATCTTTTAAATACTCAGTAATTCCTTGCCATCTTTATTGTCACCACAGTGAGGGTATTTATAGGCAAGTCCATCCCTTATTGCTTAGCATGGAGTGACAGCCAAGTGACAAACAGCCAGAGTGAGGAACCACAGGGGAGACTCTCAGAGCCACAGAGAGGGATGGATCAATCCCACGTGCTGGCTGTGTGTGCACCAAGGTGTGTCACAGCAGCAGGAAAGAGAGGAGGGATGTTCAGCACAGCCAATATTGCTCTGTGAGGAATGACTCTGTTAAGGTGCTTTGAGAGCAGAGAGGGGGATCTGTCAGGGGGCAATTTTATTTATTTCCACTTCATAGAAACAATCCCTCTGGAAATGAGCCACACAAGGTGATCCTGTCCAGCTCTTTGCCATTGGGCACTGCCTGATAATCCTTCATGTTTTCTGCATTTAGGTCTTCCAAAGGGTGCTCCTTCCCCCCATATTTCTCACCTCACCCCTTATTAAAGCTTTGGAGCATCTTTAGCCCATTTCCCAGCATGAGCTTCCTGCTCTCTGAGCCCAGAGTGCCTGCCTGGTGCTGCTGTGGTGCATCACCTGAATGCAGGGTGGCTGCTCCTGGTGTGCAGATCCTTCCTTAGCTGGGAGTGTGATCTGTGCTCATGTACATTAAAGAGGAAAACAGCTGTTCCTGCCATCAGGGGCTGCAACTTGCTCATGTCCTGGCACAAATGATGTTAATGCTGCAGTGTGAGCTTAGTAAAGATATTACATGTAAAAAGGGTTGGAAACCCAAAAAAGGTCCAGTGTGTTCTGAGGAAATGGCTCAGTGATTCCTCTGACTGAACAGTTCCAATAGTGCTAAATATCAAGTTATATCCACTATAAAACTTTACAGGATGGTTTTCAGTTTAGTCCAGGCATGTTTTTTTCCAAAACCCTTTTTCCCTGTAGTTCAAAGCTCCATAAAGTTGTGCAGAGATGGTGCCATGGCAACCACAAGAAAGTAAGTTTAAACCCTGAGAAAATGAGCTTTTTGCTTTCTAATAGCAGAGCTTTCATATTCATATCTTCTTGCTGGGTTTGGAACACCTGGTTCTGTTTCAGCTGACTGTGCTGAGAGAACAGAAGCTGTTCAGCACTGCTGAAGTGCAGTTAAATAAACCTGTTTGCTGGGACTGTTCTTTGGTCACCAACAAAGAGAAAACCAAATTTTGAGTGGTGAGAAATTAATTTGCTTTTTAAATTAAATTAGCATTTCCTTGAAACAGAATGTGGGGTTTTGGTATGAATAACAATTGGTTCCCACAATGGGTACAAGAATAAACCTACTTTTTCCTGCTGACTCAGGAAAATCAAATAAACCCAAACAATCTCCACTGTGATTTCCTTAGATCAGTTTTGGGGCTCTCTGCCCTGTCTGCACAATAATGTGGATTTTGTCAGAACAGCTGAGGGGCTGAGAGTTCAGTGATTTGGCACCTTGTTGGCTTGTTCTGTTACCTGGACTGAGTTTAAGGCTGTGACTCATCCTGGATTTGGTTCTTTGTTCTTAAAGATCTGGGTGTCTGGAAAAGGGGATGTGAACAGCAATGCCTGAGGATGAAACCTCAGAATTTGTAACTGCAGTTCCTCTCTGGCAGGGCTAACCCAAACTCTCTCTGAGTTTCCCTCTTCCAACAAGGACTCTGTTGGCAGCATTTCAGTTTCCTACAAGCAGCATTATAATTCTTCACACCAACCTGTGCAAAGCCTTGGAAATGATGGAGCTTTACAAGGGACCCACAATTCCTATGCCCAGGTTCCATGGGATTATCCAAGCCCAGAGGTCATGCCATTGGCTGTGGTTGTGCAGAGCAGGGCTGTGAAGAACACACGGATATCCCACCCCACCCCTCCCTCCTGTCTGAGGGAAGGCAGAGCCACTGCCAGAATTAGAGCTCTGAGCTGTGACTTGGATTTTCAGCTCCTGCTCTGACACATCTGCATTTCCCACACACATTTTGTACTGCAGTGCCATTACTGATGAGTTATTAGCAGTAAAATAACAACACCACAGAGAACAGCTGTGTTGGGGAATTATTGATTATGGACTGATACATTATTAAAGTGTGAAGGGTTCCTTTTTTTGACAACTGTGTTAGTGATTAGTTGTTCTACAGCTAAAGCTGGACTTTCCTATTATAAGATTAATTTATTTTCAATTTCAGTCTTGGAAATACATATGCTTTGATTAGATGGAATTTACTAAAGTCTGCATTCTGTCAAAAAAGGGAACAATTTCACATGTGAATACAGAGTTTTGTCACTGATCATAACATTTCCCAGGCTGCAGTGGGAAGAGGGAGAAAGGGAAGAGTCAGACAGTGACTCCATCCCAGCCTCAAGCAGGAAGGGAAAGGTTGACTGGAGTCCATTAAAGCAGAAGATGAGACAGGAAAAAATGGACTCTGATTCTGGACTCATTTAGCAAATAAGGAGTAAATAAATAAGGAGGAAGGAAAAGGAGAGGTTTCAGACACTGGGAAGTTCTCCCTGCCATGACTGAATGCTGGAGGTTCCAGCTGCCCAGAGGTCACAGGTCTGTCTGCCAACCCCAGGGCTGAGCCCAGGGCTCTGGGGTGCAACTCTGTGTGAGATGTCAGGCCTGAACTCAGCCCTGAATAGGACAGAAATGACACTTGCAAAGCAAATATTTGTTAAGCTCCTTCTTCCTCATCCCCCCTTTAAGTAGTCTGTGACCAGACAAAACATGTCATTCTGGAAAGCCTCAGAGAAATTCATCAGAGTTCATTTTAATTGTTCTTTTGGATCCAATGTATGTTCTTCTACCTACCAATATAGAGGGTTGTTCAGAAATATTCATTTTCCCTGCTCTGTTTATAGAACCTGGAAGTGTTTAATCATTTAACCAGTGTTAAACAATATGCCTGTTGAGAACATACAAACACTCAAACCCAAGAAATGGTTATACATAAATATTCCACTGCTGTACTATGGTAAATAAGGATAATATAAATTGAGAGAGACAAATGCAACAAAGTGTCATCAACTCACTTCTAAATAACCCCTGAACTGCAAATCAATGGGGTGTGAACACCCCAGAAGGGCAGAAACACCCTCTGCCAAACATGGCCTTAGCTCAGAGCTGAACATTGGCATTCACAGGGCACAGACCCCTCCATGAACTGCACAGGCCCTGCAATTCTTCTCTCCCATTCCATCTGCCTGTTGGTGGAGCCTGACTGGCACAGCCAGCCACAACCTGCTCCTTCCCTCTCTTCCCAGATCCCTGAAGCAGTGGAGCTCAGGAAATGAGGCACATGGCCCCAGAGAGGAGGAGCTGCTGCCAGCACAGACTGTCCCAGCAGCACCAGCAGAGCCCCTGGAGCTGCATCTGGACCCCAGGTGGGCACCAGGTATGAGACCTGGATCAGAAACATAATTCAGAGTAAAGAAAACAAACCCCAAAGCATTTCTGTGCCAGAATAGTTGATAGCCCATACTGGAGTTCTGGACAAAGATTCATTTATTTATTTCACTCCTCACTGTATCTCTGGGCTGTCTCCAAGCCACCTGTTGGGAACAGGACTGATCTGGGCATCTCTCATTATAAAAGAAAGGTATTTTTGGACCCAAGTCACCATCTCTACCTCTCTGCAGTCACTTCTCACACAACAATCTGGATTCATCCTGCACCTCCTGCCCATCCCCAGTGAGATCATACCAGGTACTAAAACACACTTGCTGTCCTGCTTTGTTCTGCTGGGGTTCTCTGACAGATGCAAAGAGGATTCTCATCCCTGTAGGAGCAGAGCAACACATGCCATGGGCAGAACAACTCCTGTTTCTGTTCCTGCTGGTTCCTTTTCTTTCCTACTCCACCAAGATTTCCAAGGTGACAGCAAAGAGAAACTACTGTGAGTGTCCCCAGGCCACTCGTGTTGGTGAACAGTGAAACCATCAGAGCCACAGATTGGAGCCTCCCTGAGTGACCCCCAGGGCTCAGCACAGCATTTCCAGGGGGGCTTGTCATTGGTGTCACTGCTGGAGTGGAGATTAACAGAGAGACACACCTTGGGTGAGGTGCTGCAGCCACAGTCTGGGAACTGATCTGGGAACTGATCTCCTGGGAAATTCTGGGAACTGATCTCCTGAGCCTGAATCAGTCACCTCCACTCCAGCTGAATTATTTCAGGATATTGGCAAATAACTTTCCTTCCAATCAATGTTATTGGCATTGCCTGAAGCTCTGGGGACACCAAAGCTTTTGAAGTGTAGCCATGGAACTCTGAGGCTCCCACTCCTCCAAAAGGGGAAGGTGCCTCTCTGCAATCACTCCAGACAGACTCAGACCCCCTTACCCTCACTCCTGTCCAGCACAGACAATGGGAACAGCTAATCCTGATGCCCCCCTGCAGCACTGCTCAGGAAGCAGGGCAATAAATACAGCAGGAATTCAGGATAGGAGGTTATTTCAAAGGAGCAGGATCTTCCCATGCTGCAGCTCCCAGGAGGCTGGGAGGGATTGGAGTGCAGAGCCTCGTGCTGACAGCACATCAGAACCAGAGGGGCACAGAAGTAACTGAAGGCATTATGGTCAGTCCAGCCATGCATCCCACAGGAAAGACACACCAGACACAACCAGACATGCAGGTGGTTTCACTGTGCCCAGACACATCCCTCTGCAAACCCTGTTCCAGCACTGACAGCACAGACTCCTGTCCTTTCCTTATGGGTTTGTTCAAGCAGCTTTGCCAAGGAGAGCACTTGCTGTGGCTCAGTGGCTGAGCAGAGCATTGTAAGCCAAGATGTGTCATTTCCCCCCTACAGCCCCAAATTAGGTAATCTACAGAATTAATTTCCTTCCCCTTTAACGAGGCTCTGTTACGTGGCTTGCTGTGCAGTATTGAGTGTATTAGTCACAGCCTGACTGAAGGGAAATGCAGCACCAAATTTATTGTAGCAGCAATTTCCCTTCAAGTACATCAAGGCAGGTGGGTTGGCAGAGCCCTGGCACGTGGCTGAAAACGATCCTTGGTACAACATTGCCCTCTATGGGAGCCCAAGATGTAACAGATGGGAAATGCACACACTGCTCCTCTTCTGTCCTGTTCATTTTGTTGGGTATAAATCCTTCTTTCCTAAACACTTCTCTTTTTAGCATCAAAGCTTTGTGCCACCAGGCAAAGTCAACCTCCCATCCTCTCATCATTCAGTCCATTTCTTTTGAGCCTTCCTTTCCCATTGTAACCAACACATCTATTGTTGCTGTTCAGCTTTTCTGTGATCATTTCAGCTCCCAGAGCCCCAGCTCCAGCAGTGCTGCCTTTCTGCAGTGTTAAAAACAGCAAACAAACCAACCAATCCCAAATGCACCCAGCCCAGTGGCCACAGCACTGGTGGGAGCAGGTAAATAACACCTTGGGTACTATTTCTAAGTGCACAGAAACCTTCAGAGAGCAAGAGGAAACTCCAAAGTGTCATCAGAGATAGAAACAGATATTTCCAAACGTGACCTGCTGAGCTTGAGTGCTGTGGGTAAAGAAGGGATGAGCAGGATAATGGAGTATAATGGTCAGATTGCAAGAGCTTATTCACTTGGAGTGCTCTCACTCTTCATTACCCCAAGCATGGTTTTCTTTGACCATTTTATTTAAGTCACCTTGATGTTCTTCCCATGAGAACAGTCTATTTTTTAAAGAAATCTCAGTCCAAAGCTGATTGAAGAGCAATAATCAGTGGACACTGTTCACACTGAGCTGTATTGCATATTCCAAGGAACACCCAACCATTCCCTGGGCTGCCATCCTGATGTTTCAGAGCAGCACTTGAAGTGTGTGAGCAATTCCTGCCTCAGGAAAAGGGAATCAAGAGCAGTTGGACGTGAAAAGCATTTCTTTAGCTTATTAACTCTGTTCCAACAGATGCTGCAGATTTCACCTGTCTAAACAAAGTAAACGTAATTCAGCTCAGTGTAAATAGAACATCAGGATCTTGATGGCCTTTGACAGACTACAACATTTTCAAGTCTTTGGGGCTGCCTTTGGTTGAACTCAGGTCTGTGTGGGTTTGGGTTTTTAATTTTGGGACTCTGTATAGTTCCATCAGTCTAAAAATGGGCCTCAGGGCATAGTCCCATTTCCCATTTGACTGTGCTGTGACACCTTCCTTGGTTTGGGGTGACTTTTGGAAAGTTTTGTGGCCCCCAAGAGAAATACCATTCCCAGTGTACCAGCCTAGGAAACCAATTTTCTTAACAGAGGGAAACCCAAGTCCCTGGAAGCCCCACAGAGCTGCCTCAGAGCAGTGGGGGTTGGCAAAGGAGATGGGCAGGGCAGAGAACAGGAACTGATTTCCAAAGGCTTCTTTCCACACCAGGAATTCCCACCCCAGCTGGAGCATCAGCACGAGGAGCCTCCTACAGCACCAGATACAGCAGGAAACAAATGGTAATGGCATGATCTAAAATTAAACAGATTGCCAAGAGCTGGAACAAAGCACTCTGTGCAACAGGACCCATTTATTACAGTAATGCTACAATGCCATTTGAGGGGGGGTTAGTAATGGATTTTTCACTTGGAGGTTTTGTTAAGTTATAAATTATGGTATATAAAAGGATTCACTTGTGAGAGCTAAACTAGGAAAAAAGTCATCTTAGAATGCAATGGAAGTTTGATATCAAGATCACAGGGACACAAAAGTAAAAAGAGAAAGACAAATGCTCTTTGTAGTTTCTCCTTTGAAACCATCCTTCCTGGCTTCACCTTTTATTCAGAATGGATTGGAGTATTTAAAGAGCCTCTGTAGACATGTTAGAGGGGACTCCCATTGGACCTTGGGTCTAATTAAGCTCCTTTACCAATCATTCCAGTTTGACTAACTCAAAAATTAAAAAAAAAATCACTTAATACATTGACCCAAGAGTTCAAGCTCCTTTAGTTTCAATAATCAAAGAAGAAATGCTGAGTTTAAAGACCTGTGTGCTATTGCTTTGCTGTATGGGTGAGTCCTTTGGGATAACTGCAGTGGCAGCAGCTGGTTTGCCTTCCTGTTGGGGAGCAGCCCCTCCCTCTGCACATCTGCCCAGCCCTGCTGCAGCCCCACTGTCTGTGCTGTGCTCTGGCATGGGCTGGGACCTGCTGGAGCCCCAGGGGATGGACCTGAAGGACTGACTGATCCATTGGGAAACAGCACCCTGCAGGACACGGCCCATTGCTCTGTCCTTAGAAAGCCCCAAAGCTCAGAGGAGCAGCGGGCACAGGACAGAGGGTGGCACAGCTGGCACGGCACAGAGGGTGGCACGGGACAGAGGGTGGCACGGGACAGAGGGTGGCACGGGACAGAGGGTGGCACAGCTGGGACTGAGCAGGACATGAACCTTCTCTGGTGCTTCAGGCTCTCCTGCTACATCCAAGTGTGGCCTGGGAAAAAGCTCCTCTCTTTCCAAGCTCCAGCCCTACCCCATTTACTGCCCAAGAGCTCCCTGCTGACCTCAGGCCCAAGCTGGACCCAGGAAGGATTCTGTAGGAAAACTGTGGGACAGAGCCCACAGGCTCTATGGATACACAAGGCAGGCACCTCTCACACAACAGGAACCCTTGTCTCAGTGTCACTCAGGAACTGGTGACACAGGTCAGGCTGTGGATTAGGCACAAACTCATTTTTTGCTTTGATGGATCTCAGTAGCAATTCTTGAAAGGCAACAGTTTGTATTTCTATAGTTGAGTGAGCACTTCAGACATAAACCAGTGATGTAATTAGAGAGAGGTGGAGCAGCCCTAATGCTGGGTGTTAATGAATGTGTGTTGGTTTAACAGACATTTCAACAGCAGTTCATGTCAGCACCTCTCAAACTGACACACCCCAAGCCTTCCAGCAGCAAAGGCACAGCAGGATATCAGTTACCTTACAAAAATAAAAGCATAAGATAAAGGTCATTGCAGAGCTGGTGTGCACTGACCTGCCTTGGTCTCTACAAGTGTGTCCAGCTGTAAACAGGGGAGGAGAAGAGAAGCTGAATTAGAGACTGTGCAGCTGGACAGAGGCAGCATCAGGGAACTCAGTTCATTTCTCCTTTTTGTTTTTATTTTCCTTTGGCCTGTGCAGCATTTGTGCTGCTGCTGGTGTGGCAAACCAGCACCTCGTGCCAAGGGCACTGCCAGCAGCACATTCCCCCTGGCACCTTGGAATGGGAACAGCCTGTGCCAGGGCAGGCCTGGCAGCAGGAGACACCAATGCCCTGGTGAGTTGTGGTGCCTGAATCTCAGCTCCAAGTGTGTCTGTATTTCACCCCTCCATTTCTGAGTATGTTAAACCTCCAACAAATTCTGAGTCAGAGCCAAAACATTCAGATTAAAACCCCAACAACTTATTGAGACATCAAGAAAACCAAACAGACTCCTCTTAATGAAATAGATGAATACACAAAAAAACCCCAAACCAAACCACATTCTCATTTGCCTTTATGTTTTCTGCACTTTTGATGTGAGTGTAATTAAGTTCTGCACATCTCAAGGAGCTGCTGGAGAATTAAGTCCTACCTATATCTCTTCTAAGCTGTCACAGTTGCTCTGAAATCAATGGCTGTTTTGACAACCTACACCATCTGAGGCCCCACTCTGAGTGTTTAATAAAAGCCACTGCTGCTTCATTACAGGCAAGCTCAGAAGAAGCTCAAGAAAAAGCTGGTCCTTGCAGGAATAGTCATTTTGTGTTCTTGTAAACTCATTATGCACTTCTGTGTCAAAAGCCATCTTTCTTTCAACAAAAAACACAAATCTGCCTTTAGCAGAAAGAGTCAGTTCTATGTAATGTAGTGAATTGAATTTTGAAGAGATTTGAGGTGGTTTTGAAGAGAAGAAGTAGGGAGGTCCCTTTTACAGTGTCATCAGAGAGCTGAAACAACAGGGGAGAGAACTGGGGGCAGTCAGAGATCACAAAAGGTCCACATGAGACCAACAGAACATCAATCCAAACATTCCCAAGGTTTTAGATAGTCTAGAAGGGTGAACCCATGTACTACATGCACTCATTTCTGAGAGGATTTGCTGCTATTTACCATATTCAGGAACATGGTTTGCTGGTGGCCTTGGCAGTGATGGGTTAATAGTTGGACTCTAACCTTAAAGGCCTTTTCCAACCTAAATGCTTCTATGATTCCATGTTTCTAAGCCCAGAACTGCAGGAATTGTGGTTTTCCACATCATAATGTGCTGAGAAGTGAATACATCGAAAATACATGTGCAGACCCTGCAGTGATAGATGTGTGAGCTCCAAGAAAATTTGGGCAGAACAGAAACATTCAGTTCCACAACCCAAACCAACAATAGGAAAAAGGAAAACAACTAAAACTCCACAATACCAGACAAAACCACCAAACTCATAGTTATACAACAAAAATGTCACTTTCCAGAAAGGTAGTTCTAGTTCTGGGCCCAGTACTGGTGATCTCACCTATAGCTTTTTGAATTAGCAGTATGGGAGGAATAGACTGTTGTGTCTACCTATACCGGGGGAAATGAACCACACAATGATTAACAGGCAGAGAATTTCCACCAGCTAATGCAAAATCTGTGCTGCAGGAAAGAGCCAGAAAACACAGATCCTGTGACAAGAATTTCAGCATCAATGTACCTCTAATACAGTATTAATAGTACTAGAACTTATCTTTTCCTGTTCCTCTCTAGCCATACTTGATTTTGTTTCTGCTGTTCTGGTTTTCTTTCTTGCACACTTTTCCCTAAAGCAGAGCATGAGAATCAGATCATGACCAGGACATTGTAGGTAACTCAAGTGCATTGTGACCAAGCAAGAAGAGTTCCTTTTTCTGTGCTGCCCAAGGGAGAGAGAAGTGAAAATTCCAACTGTGCTCTTTTCCCCAAGGCTTGGTGTGCTCTCTCTGTCCCACAGGGTCAGAGCAGTCCTGCCACCTGATTCCCACACATTTCCCAGAAGGACAGACCCTGGCACAGCCATTCTCCTGATCCTCCACTCCCAATGAACCCCTGGCCAAGCCAACAGACACCACAGCAGTGCCAGTCACAGCCTGGCTCCTTCCCATCCAATTCCCAGCCTGGCACAGCCTCAAGCCAAGGATTTCAGGGCAGGGAGTGACTCCACACCTCAATTAACACACACTCTCAGCAGGGTGTGGAGCCACTTGGCCACTGCCTGCCCTGGCAACATCTGCAGCAGCAGCTCCCAAGGGCAGAGCTCTGCTCCCACCA
>JAJPCS010000298.1:0-34482 GCA_021164005.1 Willisornis vidua nigrigula
ATAGTGGCTGCAGGCAAAGGCCATTTGTTCCATGTTTACCTTTCCTTTTCTCTGTGTTCCCAAACAAACCTCTTGTTTGTATCAACAAAGTGCCTCTGGCTTCTTTCCCAGACACTGTTCTCAAACAATGGGTAAGTTTACAAAACGTAACCTTGAGCTTGGCTGTATCCCAGAAGTTGTTTCCAAAACAGAAACCCAAAATATCTTGCTGGCATTCACCACCAAAACTGAAACTTCTCTTGTTTTCGTCCTGCCCCCCCACCCCAGCTTGAGCCACCCCCCCCTTCCTGGACTCCTCAAAGCAGGGAAAGGGAATGGGGAGGGGAGAAAACCCTTGAAAGCAGCTGAGCTCAGTCAGTGTATAAATGTACATGTGTGTATTCTCTAAATGTCTGCAGTTCTATGGATACAATTTGCACTCATGACAGGGAGAGGGAAAGGGGAGGGGGAAAAAAGGGAAGGGGCAAACAGGGTTGACAGGGAGGCACAACAAAGAAAAACAATGGGTACAAAAGAACACCCCCACCCCCCCACTGAGTAAACCAGTACAACACAGTCCCAGCCCCACTCTTAGAAGAAAAACCAGCCCCTTTCTCCCACCCAGGGGAGTCTCACTCATGCCCTTTCCCCGATCTCCTGCGTGGCTCTGACAAGGGACCGAGCAGGAGCAGGGAGACGTCTGCCCTTCCCTGGAAACCCAAGAGAGCCCAACTGCTTGTGTCCTGTCTGTTATCCCGTGGGAGGGGAAAGAATGGGTGAGGAATACCTGGGAGACAAGCCCCTCCCTAGTTACATCTGGTTACCAGGAAAGGGCCTGGCTTAAACTATTGCACTATGCCTTCCACTCACTCCCAGTATATCCCAGTTGCCATGAGCATGCTCATAATCACTCCCAGTATGATCCCAGTCACCTACAGCATGATGCCATTTGCTCCCAGTATCTCCCAGTTGCCCCAAACAGAGTTCTAATTGCCCCTGGCATGTTCCTTGTCACTCCCAGTATGAGTCCACTAGGATCCCAGTCACCACCAGCATAGGCTTGGCTGCTCCCAGTGGGATCCCAGCAGGATGCCAGTTTCCCCCTGCATGGTCCCAGTTGCTCCCTGGTGCTCCCAGCTTGATCCCAATTACACTCAGTTGCCCCTAGTATAGTCCCACTATGATCCCAGTCTCTCCCACCATGGTCTCAGTCCTGCCCAAGACTCCCAAATACAGACCCAGTCACTCCCAGTCACTCCCATTGTGGTGCCAGTCACCCCCCATATGGTTCTAGACACTCCCCATATGGCTCCAGTGACTTCCAGTCTCTGCCAGTAGGATGTCAGGATGATGCCAGTTGCCCCCAGTCTGTCCCAGGAGGAGCCCAAAGCTCCTGGAACACGTGGAGGACCCACCCAGAGGAGGGTTCCCTGCAAGTTCTGTGGCTGCAGAAAGAGCCCCGAGGAGCCGAGGGCTCCCCAGAGCCACCCCAGGCAGTAGAAGGTGGTCCCACAAGGCCTCCTGCTGCCCCCAAATGCCTTGGGATCCCCCTCCCTGTGTGCATTCCCCCCTCCAAGATGTCCAGCCTTCTGAGATGAGCCCAGAGGGGTGGAAGTGCCCAGCCAGGAGGGCCACAAACCTAAAAGGGGTGAAGCTGGAAAGGTTCAGAAATAAAGTGCCAAGAGGGGCTTTTGTCCATGAGCAGCAAAGGTTTTTATTTCTGTGCAGGGAAGTGAGGCAGTTCCACTGCACAAAACCCCCTTCCAAGCACTAAATGCCCAAGCAGGTGTATTTATACAATTACAGGACATTATTACAAGATTTTTCCATGCACATTAATTTATTACAATATGTGCTTATCATTTTCATGCTTGGGCAGTACATGGGCGTGCCTTGAGGAGGAGCTTTCTGGATTCTTCTCTCGGCATTGATTCTCGGGGTGTTCTTCCTGGCCTCATCTTACCCTCTTCCTCAGTCTGAACTTCTCAACTTTCTTTCATAAGTGGCCTTGCCAAGACTCTGAAAGAGAAAAGAGACCAAAAACCCCAAGTTTGGTGACATTTCTGTTTCTGCTCTGCAGAATGTTGTTTGCACAGCAAGGCCACAGAACAGCATGAAGTGCTGGAGCCACCTTGTTCAGGTACAATTGTCTTGTAGTTATAGAGACCAGTGCACCGTGGTTAGAATGGTTAGAAGTCAGACATTAAACTAAGCCAGACATTTCAATAGGTTGAAATGGTAAAGGGCCAAGGTTTTGTAGAGCTGAAGCCAAGGTTTTGCAAGTTTTACAGGTCCTGTCATGGAACAAAGAAAAGGCAAAAGTCCAGCAGTGATGAAGATGCTTCAAGACCCCCCCCGAGGGATGAAGTCAGGAGACCACTACCCAAATTGGAAGCCAGAAAGAAAGCTCTGCCCAAGATTCCACCTAGTCATTAATATGGAAATTAGGAGGTGTTAACTATGGACTTAAGACTATAAAATAGCTTATTTTGCACAAACAAGTTAGGCAAGTTTCTGCCCAGCATGAACTGGCTGTGCCTCCAACATTGTCAATAAATACCTTTGCTGCTGTTAGAATAAAAATCTTCTCTTAGTTATTTTTGCGACGTTTTCGCTTATCACTCTTAAAATCTTGGCTTGGCCCCAGCTTATCTTATTGGGATGCTCAGTTTTATCTGACTTGTGCTCCTCAGGACAAGGTGCTTCGGTTCTCTGCAGCCAGCAGAACATCACGATTCAGCACTTCAAGCTGTGTCACCTCAGTAACAGGGCTTAGGCAATTCTGCCAAGCAAGCAGCACTTTTGCAAAGCAGAATAAAGTATTTTACAAAACTGGGATCTTTTCAGGGGTCCTTCAGGCCTTTCTCCTTTCATGGGAGCCTGGAGGGTGGTACCCTTGAGGTCCCCAGAAAAGCGAAGTGGGGAGCTTAAAGAGAGGGAACTCCAGGGAACCCGACACCCCAAAGCAGAGAGTCATGGCAGAAGGGACTCCTGGGACCCTCACAGCCTCAGTATCATTAAGTAGGGGGACCACAGGAATTAGGAAGTTGGGAGAAGGGGGACCCTTTAGATTCCCTGGATCCCTGGTAGCTTGGAGAGGGCTGGGACCCTGAAGAGAGAGGACCCCCAATACACAGGAGACCCTCAGCAGCTCAGACAGGGGGGACCCCCAGAACCCCAAAGTGGAGAGGGGAGAGAGGAGGAACTTCTGGGAGGGGTTTTTTGAGCGAATCTCAATGTTTTGGAGCTTTACATGGAGAAAAGATGCCCGGTAACTTCTAGAGATGGACTTGGACAGGAGGAACCCTCAGCCCAATGCATTCTACTTATTTTTTCCCCCACACCAGGATGTCTCCTTCTCAAACCTTGGAGGGATGGAGGAAGAAGCTGCGAGGAAGAGGAAGATGCCCCGGGACCCCCAGGCAGGTGAGGAGGAAGTCAGTGCCCCTTTGCCCCTCTCTTGTGCTGCATCTCCCAGCCCAGCATGGCCCCGGCTGCAGGACAGCCCCGCTGCCGACGCCGTCCTGCCGGGGCCGGGTTTGGGGGGATGTCCTTGGCCTTCCCTGTGGACCGGAGGCAAATGCCCTGCCTGTCCTTGTTCCTTCCTGCCCCAGGTCCCGAGCTGAGCACGGAGAGCACGGAGGACAAATCCCCCCGGCAGAACCTGCTGGCAGAGGCTGTTTTGAACGGCTCCACGGCACAGGAAGTCAGTGGGGAGGAAAATCCACGGAGATCTGCCAGGAGGAGAAGCTCCAAAACTAGACCTGGGTGCTCTGAGGAGGAAAAACCAACCCAGTACCCCGAAGGTGGCCGTAGCTTGAGCAGGTGCTCCGATCCAGTGATGCAGCAGCGACTTAACTCAAGGGAGAAGCGCTACAAGTGCTTGGAATGTGGGAAGAGCTTCACCCAGAGCTCCTCCCTGATCCACCACCAAACAATCCACACTGGGGAATGGGCCTACAAGTGTGGGGAATGTGGGAAGGGCTTCAGAGTCAGCTCTGAGCTGATCCGCCATCAAATGATCCACACCGGGGAACATCCCCACGAGTGTTCTGAGTGTGGGAAGAGGTTTCAGACCAGCTCCCATCTCCTTAGACATCAGTGGACACACACTGTGGAGAGGCCCTTCCGCTGCACTGACTGCGGGAAGAGCTTCAACCGCAGTGACACCCTCATCATCCACCAGCACATCCACAACAAGGAGAGACCCTACAAGTGTGCGGAGTGTGGGAAGAGGTTTCAGAGCAGATCAGATCTCTTCAAACATCAGCAGACACACACAGGGGAGCGACCCTACAAGTGTGAGGAGTGTGGGAAGAGTTATCAGAGGAGCTCAACTCTCATCAGGCATCAGCGCACACACACAGATGAGAGGCCCTTCTGCTGCACCGACTGCGGGAAGAGCTTCAACCGAAACTCCACCCTCATCACCCACCGCCGCATCCACACTGGGGAGAGGCCTTACAAATGTGGGAAGTGTGGAAAGAGCTTCACCCAGAGCTGTAACTTGACCACACACCAACGGACCCACCAGTAAAGGAAGACCTACAAGTGCCCTGACTGCAGGAAGAGCTTCATCCACTGTTCTAACTCCATCACCCATCGGAGGACCCACGTTGGATGATCCATAGTGACCCATGTTGGTCACAGACTTGGCGACCCAAGTTGGGTAAAGACTTGATGGCCAACATTCTTGATGAGGCCTGTTTAGCAGAGACCTGGTGACTCACGTTCCAAGTGATCCATGCTGGGTACAGACCTGGTGACCCACGTTCCAGGTGATCCATTATCAGCAGATGGTAGGTCCACTAATACAGTGGAAGGGAGCTCTCAGCTCCAAGAGGCGAGTGATAATAGCTCTGGACAGCTCGTTTAGATGCTAGCCCGTTGAAGCACAGGGAGGCTCCTGCCGCTTCCAACCAGCACTAGTCCCCGAGGAAAGACAGCCACACGAGTCAGGAGTCCACAGCGAGAAGCAAAGTTTATTGTAATGCCCAGCCTTACACAGGGAGCAGCGGAAATTTCCAGAACATGGGAGGAGAAAGGAGAAGAGAAAGGGAGGAGCCAAGAATCCCACTGGTCCATATGCAAATTGAGGGGAGGAACAAGGAAAGAGCCAATAGGAAACAGGGCTCAAAACATAACCATATATGGAAAATGGTGCACTGCACCAAACTGGGGCCAATCAGGGAAGGAGTGGCGGGAAAATGCCCTGAGGGTTTGTGGGAAGAAGAACTTGGATGGGGGTGACTAAGGGGAAAATACACAGGGAAGCCATATTACTATACAATTTATTAAACAGAGGAAACTTCAATATATGCTTTAAATCTTTCAAAGTCTTTATCAAGCTGCTGCAGGGCCTCCGGGCTCAGGGCGCTGGGGTCTTGGACCTCTGCATCCTCGTCGACCCATCTCTTGTAATACGTTTGCCATTGGATGAACTCTTGGTCATCCTGGCCTCCTCTGACATCTCCCCCTTTTTTGTCTTGTGAAACTGGGAATGCCTGGGGAGATGTGGTAGCCCTGCAAGCTTGAGAACATTGGAACAAACACGGCGGAACACACATGAACAAAACCAAAACCACCAAGATAATAAGAACAATAACAATGATCCTCTTGATGGTCTGAGATAAGCCCTTGAAATGTAACCAACTAAAGAGGTCATCAAACGTGAACACCTTCTCTTGTTTTATTTGATGCATTAAACCTTATAATTGATTGATGTGGGAATGGATAGATTTGGAATGCTCTGAAAAATTCATACAACACATGATGAACTCCTGACAACCATGGCCGTTGACTAGAATAAGAAAGTCTATGGTGGCTCTATTCTGGTGGAGCGCCTTTATGTTAGTTTGGGTGTCCAGAAGCAGCCCCTCCAGGGCCTGACTGGTGGAATTAGCCTCCTTGGCCAACCAGCATCCCATTTTTGTCAGGAGGTCAAGAGCATGTGTTGTACCAACTGCAGGGAGAAAAATTCTCCCAGCGATGTTCTTCCCCTTGGACCAAAATTCCTATTTAGAGTCATATTCTGCTGTGAATTCGTGAATGCTGTCCATGTTTTGTAGGGGATGAGGCCCCTGTTCGACATAGGGGGTAGGACTATGTTCCTCCCATATCTGCGGTGGTGGCAGCTGAGGGACCACACCATCCTCCGGTGCTATCTCCTCCTCTCTGGTCAATATGGGCCGTGTCTTAGCACGTGGGAAGTCAAAACCTACATGTTTCCTGTAACGGGCAGATCTTCAGTGGACATGAGTGGGCACGTCCGAGACCTGGGCTGGATCTTTTAGTTGGATATTAGTCATTTCGTTAGTAGGGGGCCACATAAAGATGGCAGGGTTATATAAGGTCAATTTTCCTATTGTACACGGCCCTCCTACCGTGAACGCGGGGTTGACCTTCCATACCGTCCTTCCACAAATTAAGAAACTGAAAGCATCTTAAAGTGTATCTGTTCCTTACACCAAAAACTGAAGTTTGATTGGGTTTAAAACAAAAACATAATGGGGATTTTAGACTTCCTAGGATTTCCAGCTCTTCTGGCCTCTCCCACTGATATTTAGCTCTAATGTTGTTGTAGACACAATCTAAAAATGGATTCTGGAATTGCTCCAAATCTCCACATTCCCCTTGATCCTTTTTAGTGTGAAGTTCCCCCCACTGCTCTGCTGACCATGGAATGCCCACCAAGCAGGTTTTAAAAGGGTTGGAGGGATCCATCGTCGACAGGCAAATGGAGTCTGTGCCGAGGGACTGGGACAAGCTGAGCCAGATGTTCTTTGGTGACAGCAAGGCCCATGTCGGTACTGGTTGGTGGTCATGTCCTGTGGTAGTAGCAGCCGTCGTTCAAAGGTCCTGCCGCTCCCACCATCATCGTCAGTGCGATGCAAACCATGAACATCAACAGGCGAAAAGGGAAGCGATATACCAATCCTTGTCTTCCTCAGATGTCGCCCATTCTGCCAAGGCGTCCCTCTGATGGAACCGGACACACCTCGACGGAATCCACCCAGGGCCGGACCCTGTGGAGACACAAATGTGGCCTCTTCCCCAGGTGAGCAGGGGCACAGGGCCGACCCATTCTCCCATGGTGACATCCTGAAACCATACTTTTGCTTCCCCTTTCTTTAGTTTTTCAGTGCGGAAGTGCCGTTCAACTGGGGAATTGTCCTCATGTAACTGATTCAAGAAATTCAATACATATAGGGCCTTATTCAATCTTTCTTGAGGAGAGAGCCCAATGGCTGAATTCTCTTGTTTTCTAAGCATATTTTTCAAGGTGAGATGGGCTCTCTCTATTACAGCCTGACCTTGGGGCGAGTCTGGTATCCCAGTAACATGTTTGATGCCCCAAAGGGAAAAGAAGTCCCTCACTGAGAAGGAAACATAGGCGGGGCCATTATCCATTTTAACCTGCTTGGGGATGCCCATGATGGCAAAGGCCAAGGAGAAATGACACTTAACGTCCTTAGCTTTCTCCCTGGCATGGAAAGTGGCAACCATCAGCCCCGAGCAGGTGTCCACCGACACATGTACATAACGCAGGTGGCTGAATTGTTGTACATGTGTCACATCGGTCTGCCAAAGGTCCAAAGGGCTAAGGCCCCTTGGGTTAACTCCCTCAGGTGGTACTGGGGTGACCCTCTGGCAGACTGGACAGGCAGACACTATTGCCCTCACCTGGACGACTGACAAACCAAAGTGCTTTCTTAAAGACTCTGCATTCTGATGAAAGAATCTGTGTGAAATTTTGGCCTGCTCAAATGTATTACGAGTTGGAGCCAAATTAACCACGACTTCCGGATTAGTTGCAGAGTCGGTTACCCTGTTTCCTTCCACCAGTAGGCCAGGCAAGTCAGTATGGGAGCTAATGTGTTGTATGTAGAATGGACATTCCCGTTGTTGGACAACCTTCAAAAGAGAAAAAAACATGGTAAACAGCGTCTTATTAGAGAGATCTTTCAAATAACTTCTCGATTCTGGCAACTACGCCTAATACGTATGAGGAATCTGATACAATGATAAGGGATTGTGGGAATAACTGAAAGGCGCGAAGAATGGCTGATAATTCAACAAGTTGGGAGGACCCTTGCACATGATGGATGTCTGTTCTCCATTGATCACCCTGAAACCATGCCACCACAGCTTTTCCGGTCCTGTGCGAACCGTCCATGAACACCGTCTGCGCATACACCTAAGTTTTAACTTAGGCTGGGAAATCAGAAGGAACTGCAAAAAAGGAACAGAAGATAAATGATACAACATTTTTCCTGTAAAATCAGCCATAACAGTCTGGAAATCAAACATGAACACTATAGTACTGCATTTGAGATTTCAATAAGGGAGTATAAATAAAATCAGGGTCCCGCCCAGAGAGCTCCCAGAATCTTAACCGTCCTTTATGGCACACCTTGGTGAGCATCTCTGGGCATGTAGTGATGGTTTTATGAAATTGAAAACTTGGGAAAACCCACTCCCATAACACAAAGTCTCGATTCGGTAAATCCATTTGGCCAATGATGGCATATGGCTGTCTCTCCCCCCGAAAAATAACCAAGGCTGTCTGTAGGCCCGATCTTTGCCGCCTGACTTGACGAGCAGAAACCTGTGGGTTGATGGTTTCCAGGACCTGCTGGGCCTCTGGCGTGAGTTGTCGCGAGGAGGAAAGGTCTGAGTCCCCTCTCAACAGTTGAAAAAGTGGAGCAAGGAAGTCTGCAGAATGGCCCAAATAACTACACACCCAATTGATCTTGCCTAAAAGGATCTGAAGCTGGTTTAAGGTCCTAACCTCTGTGCTGATGTCAACTTTCTCAGGAGTGAAGGTCCGTGCGGATAAAAGCAATCCCAGATACTGCCAAGGGGCGGTCATCTGGGTCTTTTCAAGGGCCACTTCTAAGCCATGGGCCATTTGAGTTTCTGCTATCAAATTATAGATGGTCTTTAATTTGGCTGAATCCTGCGCGGAAATAGGGATATCATCCATATAATGATAGATGATTCGTTCTGCGTAGGTGTCCCTCACCAGGCCCAGAATCCTAGACACGACAGTCTGGCAGATGGTAGGGCTGTTCTTCATGCCCTGTGGGAGGACAGTCCAATGGTAACGCCTGGCAGGCTCCGCCACATTCACCGATGGAATGGTGAATGCAAATCTATGGGCATCAGCAGGGTGTAAATAAATGTTAAAATACATGTCTTTGATGTCTATGATGATGATTGGCCATTCCTCTGGGATCAAAGCAGGGGACGGAAGTCCCATCTGCAACGGTCCTATGGGCTCAATTAGGCTATTGGTCTCCCGTAGATCTTGGAGGAGCTGCCACTTCCCCGAGGCTTTCCTGATGGTAAATATGGGGAAGTTCCAAGGGCTGTCAGTAGGGACAAGTCTCTTTTTCACCCGTTGTTCACTAGTTAGATTATTCAATTGCCGCAGTTTCTCTGCTTTAAGGGGCCACTGGTTCACCCAGACCAGGGTGTTTGTGGTCCACGGGAGGGGAGGGGCCTGTGGTGCCCCAGTGGCCCTCATTACAAATTTGAAATTTTTAGAGACAGTGCCCACTGGGAGACTACGTCCCGCCCCCACAGGG
The DNA here is from genome assembly GCA_021164005.1 of Willisornis vidua nigrigula. NCBI lineage: Eukaryota > Metazoa > Chordata > Aves > Passeriformes > Thamnophilidae > Willisornis > Willisornis vidua. Next base: position 9,570 of record JAJPCS010000298.1, read on the forward strand.
TGACCGGAATGTCCAGGACAAATGGGTGAGTGGAGGCCGACCTACCTTCCGGCCCATGAATTAGAAGTGGGAATGTGCTTTGCTAAGGAATTTGTACACCCCCACCCCCGGATATCCATGGCCAGAGTAAGGGTGGGCCAATCCCTTGGCCAGTCTTTTTGCGCCACAGTGGTAACATCCGCTCCAGTGTCCAGGGAGCCGTTGACCTGTAAATTTTGATCTAGGTTAGGAAAGGTGACAATACAATTCAACATCGGCCTGTCCAAAGTTACTGCCTGCGACCAGGCAACCTGCACAGGGTCTTTATTAGACAGCATGTTCTTCACTGGCAGCAGCTGGGCCACAGTATCTTCCTGTCATATCTCTACGGGAACGAAAGATGGCTTAACAAAGACAGAAACAGAATGAGCATTCATGACAGTCAATAAAGAAGGTGCATTGAACAGTCCCAAGTCGGTGGCATGTTGTGTCCCGGTAACTTAAAAAAGTTCCATTAAGGGGTGTTGTGTCTTTAGCAAAGGTCATTACAACAGTGTGGAATACGTCTTTATTTAGGCTTGTTGTGCTGGCAACTGCCAGCCCCAGGTCAGGCCCACCTGGCATGGCTCCCCCTCCAGAACCACTGGCAGCAGACGCGTCCCGGTGGTGTGGAGGTGAAGGGCGTCTTCTGTCATCGCACTGCCCTGAGCGCTCGAAGGGGGGTATCCCAAGGGCTGTTCCCTCCTCGCTGGAACTGGCATGAAGGGTCGCCCCTGCCGGTCAGACTGCGACCGGCATTCGGATGCCCAATGCTTCCCTTTTTTACACTTTGGACACAACCCAGGCGGCAATGATATCTTGGAACCCTGTGACTTGGGGCAGTTCATTTTGAAATGTCCTAGCTCTCTGCACCCAAAGCATTTTATCTGGGCTGGCTGAAGGGCTACCGTTAACGCTTGCGTGACCGCCTCGGTCACATCTTTAACAAGTTGTTTATTAGTCTTTGCCAATTGCAACCCCAGTTGAGTTCCCATGGACACTTGCGCTTCTGCCAAGGTGTTTGCCAGTCTATCAGTGGATGTGATATCTTTACATGCTTTCACCATGTCCAATGGTGTAGGGTCCTTTAGGGCCCTTAGGATTGGCTGGCACTGCATGTTGGCATTCGAGATTGCCATTTCTTGAATAGAATGTCTTGTACAGATTTCTCTTTTGTTTCCCAGGTGATTGCCTCCTTGAGCCTCTCAGCAAATTGCATAAAAGGCTCATCCGGTCCCTGGAATACAGACTGGAATGGAGGCGTAACCTGGGAGGTCTCCGTGATGGTCTGGAGTACATGAAAGGCCAATGTCTTTGTAGTGATTAGGTCTTGTGGGGGAATATGCATCTGGGTGGCATTAAAGGCATATTGTCCCAAACTGAAAAGCATGTCAGTAGTTTCAGGCACAGGCCGCCCCGTGGCACCAAGCGTTTCATGGGCATATTTGCGAATGTTCACCAGCCATTGATCGAGAAGCATCGTGATCTCCGTGTTGTTTAACAGGGTGCGCGTGAGGTCTTTCAAATCATTCGGTGTGAACATAAAACCCTGAAACAGTGAGTTTAAAATGCCGATAGCGAAAGCCGATGAGAGGCCGTATTCTGCAATCGCCTTTTTAGCATCCTTTATGAGTGGAACTGGGAGCGGCTCCCAAGTGGGAGCCCGGTTGGCATCGTAGAACACTGGGAAAGCTTTGATGGCATATAAATCTGTAGGAGAGGCTTGGCCCCAGCCCCTGCACATGCAGGACCTCACATTAGGACCTAGCAAGCTGGCAAGGTCAGCCTGACCTTGGGGCAGCCCGAAGGAGGAGGTAAACAACCCAAGACAGCGACAGCCTGTCGCCAGAGGTTGGGCTGCCCAGTGCGTGGCCAGGTCGTGGTAGCTGGCTTTCAGCCAATGAAAAGAGACCCTTGCCTTGTGCACAGACCTCTTGACCTATCCCTAAGCTGTCCCAGTTCACGTGTACCCCAGAAAACATTATATAAGCTGTTCACCCCCCCTAATAAATATATGTTGAATGTTCTTTTAACCCGCTTTGGAGCCTGGACCTTTATCTCTGTGAGAATTCATCCACGTATCCGGATGCTGAAACCCGGGGTGTTGTCGGGGACGGGCAAGCTGGGACAAGGAAAAATCTCTCGCTACAACAAATAGCTCAGCTTTTTCCCTACATAAGTCACTAAAGTCTGTAGCTTTCCCAGCACTCCCATCCATTCTCATGAGACACGTGGGTTGTTGATGTGCCGCAGAGAAGTTATCCGAATTGTGTGGTGGTATGTCGTTAAGGTTGAATGGATTCGTGGGCAACAGTTGCAACGTCCCTCCAGTAATGCAGGCTAGGCCCGGGCCATGGACGGCGCCATGTTGGGCCGGATGTTGAATGACGTTGCCATGGCCTACTGGGGTGGGGGATGGGGCCGGGGGGAGGGAGTCACCGAGGCCGCCCCTTACGTATGGAGGTGGGGTGTGACACAGGGCATCCCTGGGACTGCCCCCAAAGGAGGCCAACCCCTTCCCACCTGACGTCACCACCTGAGGTGTGGCATGAAACACCTCCCCCTCATCCCTCAGACCCCCCTCTTGTGAAGGTCTGCCCCTGAGCCCCTTGGTGCCATGCTGTAGTAGGTCGCCAAATCTTGGGGATTTAGGACTTCTACAGCAAGCGGCCATCCTCTGTCCCCTCCCTGCAGGCACTGACAGACATGGTGGAGGTCCTCTCTCAGTGTCTCTTCTCAAGAACAGCTCTCAGTGTTTTCTCTCAGTGCCACTCTGCTGATCTAATGGTCCATATTCTCTCACAAAATTCAATTTAATGTGACATTTGGGCCACCAGTTGTTAACCCTCTGCCACATTTGGCTATTTGCTGTCTCCACTGGTCTTCAAACCACACAGAGAATTTTGTTTTCCCCTGAGGATTACATCATGCAATAAACTCTGGGGAGAGGTATTTCAAAAGCCTGAAAATCCCTGGTAAATCCAATTTTAATCCATTGTTTCACTGGCACAGCAATTTTTGCACAACAGAAAGTCACAGCTTTCCTCTGCTGGTTAGTCTGCCATGCTGGACTCACCCTGAGTGTATTCACCTATTTGTTGCTGTTTCAATAATTTTCCCTCCAAGCTTTCTAGGATCATCCCATTTTCTTTCCTTGAAAGAAAAAAAAATCTCCCTGCTCTTCCTTTTACTGGTCAATTCAATAGCTGTGAAAAAAACACATTAGCAATTTGTCCCAGAACAAAGTGGCTCCAGCACTTTATGCTGTTTAGTGGCCCTGCCGTGCAAGCAACACTTTGCAAAGCAGTATTAGAAAATTTCTCAAAACTAGGTTTTTTGGTCTCTTTCCTCTTTCAGAACACATGAGTTTCTGCCCAGCCTCTTCTTAATTAGATAGAAAAAATACAAATTTTTAAGGAAGAGGAATGGAAGTGTTTATTTGTGTCTGAAGAACTTCAGGGTAAAAAAAAATGAACCAATTGTCCTTAGGTCCCTTTCAAGGAGCAAAGGACAGGGACAAATCCAGGCTCTCATGAGGTGTGGTAGCCCTGCGTTGGGCACACCAGCCCTGTGGGCTCCCAGGGCCAGCTGTGGGTGGACAGGGTGGATGGGAGCAGTGGTGTGAAGCCAAAAAATGTTTGGAGATAAAGAACTGCTAAGAGAAATGTTCATCTCTTAGCAGTTAGGTATTTATTTCTGCATGTAGGAGTGAGGCAGTTTGCACTGCACAAACTCACTCCTAAGCACTAATGCCAAAACAGGCAAATTTTTAGAGTTTTTGTAACATCTTACCATGCATATGAATTTATTACCATATATGATTATCATATTCCTGCTTGGGTTGTACATAGGCGTGGCTTGGAGCTTTCTAGATTCTTTTTTTGGCATTGATTCTTGGCATGTCTTGGGGTGCTTTTCTGGGTTTTCAGCCTCAGTCCATCCTCTTCCTCAGTTTGACCTTCTCAACATTCTGTCGTGTGTGACCTTACCAAAACTCTTGCTCAAAATCTTGGCTTGCTACCATCTTATCCTATTGAGATGTCTAGTTTTATCTAATTTGTAATCTTTAGTACATGGTACATTGGTTCTCTAATGGTTGCTTAAGCTTAGGTACAGCAAGTAGAACAAAATTTAGCAGTTCTTGCTATATTCCCTTAGTAACGCAGGTTAGGCAATTTTGCAAGGTAAGGGAGAGCAAGATACTTCCAAACTCAGGGGTCTTTTAGGTCTTGCTCCTTTCAGTCCCCCCTTTCTTTTTAAGATTTACAAAGTCTTTTATTTAGTTTCAGTTCTACAGGATTTTGATACATATGGATCATTGCCCACATTATTGGCATCCTTCTGATCGTGGTACTTATTCTGTACCACAGACACATGTTGAGCAGCATTAGCTGCTGCTAAGATTATGATTCAATGCATTAAGGAGTGAAAGACCTGTGTTGCAGTGGGGGAATACCCCATAAAAATGTCCCACTAATGGTGCGCTCTGACTTGTTCAACTTTGGTCAAAATAGTGTCAAAATAGTGTCATGTTTGACTTGCCATAGCATGCACTGAGTCATTTTGTTTACTTCCTGGACCATTTTCTCTATGCCTGGGTGTTTCAGCATTGCATTAAGCAGGTTGATATCCATGCCAATCTGCAGTTCAGGTACACTGTGATACAACATATAATCAACATCAATTGTCTAGTGGTTACAATAACAGTATAATCAAAGTCACAACCTGTGATCTGAGTAAAGTTACACACAAATTTGTACCATTTGTGATTTCTTGACAGTGATCAATTGTAACATTAACATGAGAAGTCCTAACACATGTACAACCATTACCTATACAATATACCTGTGATTGAGCTCTGTTCCTTCTCTAAGCATTCCTGCAGCTAGACTGTACCCACTGCTGAGTTTGAATGCATTGCATAGCACAAACTGATCATCATCATCAATATCCTGAACTGTCTGCATGCAGGGTTGGGTCTGCGGCTTCCAGCTGCTTCCTATCACCTGCCGTTTTCGACCCTCGCCTGTCGCTACAGGGCTTTGCAGTGTGGGTGAACCCTTCAAGCCTGCGCAATGGACTTTTTAGGTGAGGCACAGCGTGCGCAGAGCTGGCCCCACCCTTTACTCCTGAGGTTCATCTGCCACGGCCTAGCGAGCTTGGACGGTGACAGTGAACTACTAGCACGAACTACTCTCTTGCTAATGCCACCAGTATAATTGGCAGTTTTAATTAAATCCTCAGCAGTATAATTGGCTAGTAATGGTAACAGAGTAACTGCAAGTGATCGTGTTTCTGCTAAAGTGAACAAAGGTGTTCTAAGGGGAACCTTGAGTTTTCCTAGATCAGAAGTGACAGTGCTAAACTTGTTAATAAGCACGTCCTGGTCTATAGTGTTTAACACTCCTGGCCCTGTTCCTAACCACCCTGCCACATCTCTTCAGACTCACGTGTGATGGGACCTGGCTGCTAACCATGCATTCCATCCTTTGAGACTTTGCTCTCTATAGGGCTGGAAGTCTTTGTATAGGTGGGATGTATTTGTCTGGATCCTTATCTGAACTTTCTTTAGTATGTGGGGATCTAGCAGCAACTTCTGCTCATTGGATTGCCTAATTACATAAGGTCCAGTGAAAGCTAACTTGTGGACATTTTCACACACTGGAGCAGGAGTCATGGGCAGCTCCAGGTATTCTGGATCTTTGCACCTCCAGCATCCTTGTTCAGACTCCTGTCTTCCTCACTCCCTTCCCTTCTCACCCACTAGATCTTGTTACTGCAAGACTTACCTCTGGCTTGGATGCCCCTGCCTATTTCCTGTGCCTCCTTGCCAGCCTTCTGATGAGCAAGGATGCCCTGCATGACAATGAGAAACCAGAGCAGAGCAGAAGTGATGGCATCCAGGCAGAGAGAGGAGCTGGCTGCAGGCTGAGGGCATCATTCTTATGGAAAACCAGCTGTCCCTCCTGCCCACTCTGCCCTCAGCATCTGCTGTGCTGTGGGCACACAGCTGCAGTGGGATTTTCTGTAGGAGAAGATGCCATGGATATGGCCCTGGGGTTTCATGCCTAAAAGCAGGAGGTTTCCACCTATGGAGGGGCTTGAGGGGAAATGGAAAAGACATTAGGAGAAGGGAGAGAAAGCAACACCCAGAGACTGTGTCAGACAAAGAAAATTTTATTGGATAGGTAATTGAAAAAGAAGCACCATCACAATTTGGGGCAAACCAGTGAACAAAAAGGAGAAAACCTATCCTGTGGTTTAGCAGCAGTTCCTCCCCCCACAGCCTGGGCCACCTGAGCAAGGGCAGGTGTCTATGCTCTGCTCTGCTCGCGGTGCTCCCAAAGCCTGCTGTTTACAGGGAGCTGTAATTCACTGCAGCCGGTCTTGCAGCTGGGCATTGTCTGCCTCCTTGGCTTGTTGTACTAAAACTAGCACAAAAGGATCCAGTGAGCTACAGGCTGAAACTGGGCTGGGAGAGAAGGGCATTTTGCAGCAATGAGAGAGTTTTCCTGCCTCTTTACCATCTTCTCAGGAATATCTCCTACGGAGTTTGAAGAACTCCACTATCTTGAGCCCTAAAACTACCTAACCTGAATCAGTGCTGGCTGAGCTGGAGTTTGGTTTATATTCAGTATTAACTGAAATTTCTGAAAGCCAGGTTCCTGATGCTTTGATGAATGAGCCAGGTATCCAGTGCTCTCTGTCAGGAGAGCAGGGATGGGTGTGTTGGACTATACTTTTTCTCTGCTCTTTTCCTGCAATGACTCCCTTCTGTGCTGAGGGCAGCACCAAAACTGTCACCTGGTCCCTCCCTGTATCCAGGGTGTTGTCATTCTTAAGGGCAGGATCTTTTAAGGTTCCCTAGAAGGGTCCTGGCTCCTTTCCTGTGAGGAAAAGGTTAAAAAAACCCAAGCAGTAGTTTATCTCCTTGAATCAGGGACTTACCAGAGCATCCTTTGAGACTGTCTCATGTGCCACTGAGAGCTGGCCTGGCTGACCCAGGGTTGTCCTGTCCAACTGTCTCTTGTAAATAAGCAGGATGGAATGCATTCCTTTAAGGAGATTTGCATTTCCACTGGGTGCATGAATTACAGAGTCCTGTAAGCCTTGGTTCTACTATTTGTCACTGTCACATTTAAATCTCTGTGGGATGAGGCAACTCCTTTGCAACTGTGCATTTCCCTTTCCTACCTGATTCTTCACAAATGTGCAGGCTCAGTAGGTAGAGAGACTTGACTCACTGAATCATAGAACCAGGATGGAATAGAATTAGATTGGAAAAGAACTTTAAGGCCATGGAGTCCAAACACAAACCCAGTACTGCTGGGTCCATGTGCCTAAGTGTGACACCTCCAGGTGGGACATTCCTCTGGGTGGGGACTCTACCATTTCTGTGGGCAGCTTGTTCAAGTCCTTGTCAGCCCCTTCAGTGAAGACAGTTTCCTGCTTTTTGCTCTGGCACTCAGAGGACACAGTAACACCAGGGGTCAAGGAGGTACCTCACTAGGGACAGGAAGAAGCAGGAAAGAGAGGGAGAAATGTTTGTGTGGACCTATCTGGAGTGTACTGCCCTGGTGTCAACACTGTTTATTAGATAAATCTTATTAAACAAAAGAAAATTTCAAGTGGAAAAAATCAATTCTGAATTTGTACAATTAAATAATATTCACAGCTTAATATTCTTTGAAATATTTTGCTGTTGCCAGAACTTTTCTGTTTCTCCCACTCCCTTCTTCCTCAAAGTACAAAGCCTGCTGATTTAGACAATTTAAGTGATTTTATATGTGATTTACATAAATTTCCTATTAAATCAGGCACCACTGAGGAGCCTACAGAGAAAAAAAAAAGAGTGTCTGTGTAGTTCAATTCCTGGGTAGACTTCACAAAGTTTTACATGTACTTACACACGGATATTGCAAGAGATACCCTGGGATAAAAGAGAAGAGCAGGGAAGGGTCGAGGGGGAAAGGGGGAGGGGGAAAGGGGGAGGGGAAAGGGGTGCAAAGGCCAGCAGGTGTTTCAGGTGCTGTACTCAGCTAAAAGCAGGGCAGTGGCCACAACAAATACAAGGAGCTTTTGTGACTGAGCTGCTGTCCATGCTCTCCGGGACCTGCTCTCCAGAGGGGCAGGAGCAATTCCAGCCACTGAGCATTGCACTGAGCCATCCCAGTGCAGCTGGGAGCCCCAAAGTGCAGTCAAGTCACGCTTTTTGGAACAAGTTCTGTCTCCCAGGGTCACCTCTGCTCAGAGCACCCTGTCGAGCTATTGCCATGTGGCCGAGCGAACCTAAACTAGCAGGCTATGTTCGGTGCTTTGGTGACTGCAGGCAGCGCCTGGAGAGCTGAAACCTCAAGCATTTGGCTGGAGGAATGGATACTGAGATAAGGGACACGGGGGTAAAGCCTTATACATTTAAAAGTTGATTTTTCACTTTCCCTTTCAGTAACAAACTGAGAGAGTGGCAGCGACCGCTGTGGGAGGGTCTGCTTGGGGTGCAAAAGACTAGTCAAGTGCAGTAGTGGGAAGGGGGGAAAGAGAGAACGAGGAGATCAATCTGTAACTGACTGTGAACAATCAATTGAGATACCCCACTACCTTCGGACCAGCCGATGTAGTAGCCCGACCTCACAGATATTTAAATCTCCGAAGATTTAATACCATATCAGTTATGGTTACTTGCGAAACGCCGCCCCTAGTTCTGTGTTGTCGCGATATTCGCGTCTCTAATGCGGCCACCGCGATGAAAGCCCCAGTTGTAATGACCCTGCCTCAAAAACGGGAAAGAAATCTGTCCCTCCCCGCTGGAAGCCCCGCTGGAAGCCCCGCAGCATCCCGGGAAAGCAGCATGTAAATCACAGTCCCGCCCCTGCTCCCGGCACCACCTCCCGCCCCCCTCCCTGCGGGCGGGGAAAGTTCGGCGAGTTTTCCGTGAGCTTTTAAGAGCTGGCATTCCTCCCCTTCCCCCGCTTCTTTTTACTGTTTTTCTGAAGAAAATTAAGCTTCTATTTGACACACACAATTACCGCTCCTTCCTTTGGCATGTTTGAATGGCTTTGATAGGTGGAATTGCAAAACTAATTCCGTTTCTAACAGCCAAGCGAAAAGGAATGTGCGATTGGAGCGAAGGGGGTCCCGGCACCCGGACGGAGGGGAGCTCGCAGTTTGCAAGAAAGGTGTTTCAGATAATGGCTTGTGTACATGCTTCAGTGGTTCGGTTTGTTCGTGCTTCCGTCCAAGTCCTGAAAATTTGTGTTGGCTCGCTCAGAAGCTTGATGAGCACTAGACACAGCCCGAGGTGAGCACATGGTTAGGATGAGCTGGAGATGGCACCTCCCTCATCTCCCAGGGGCAAGTTCTTGGATCTGCTCAGCTGCAGAAAGGAACTTCACGTCTCATAGTTTCTCTTTAGTGTGTTTTTCAGCTTCTGTAGCAAACGCAGACTTCAATAAACACTGATTTATCTGATTTATTTTCCCTTGGGTTTCTCCTTCCTCAAGAGGGCTGCTTTTGCTGTGGGAATACAGCCTGTCTCTTTTGCCCAGTGGAACCCTGAGCCAGGCACAGCTGCATTCTCTCCTTATGTAATAAGCATAAGGAACTCTGATTGCTACACTTTTCCTTCCCCAAAGGCTTGTCATTACTGAAGCAAGTTAGGTTTTGCTGGTCTTGGAGGGTTTCTTGGATTTTTTTCTAAAGGTCTGTGGGTACTTATGTCCATTGGCTATTAGGTCTGGTGTGATTCTTCATTTAAGTGTTTCCGTAACTGACTTCAAGGGATACTTCACAGCTCAGTCTCTTTTCCTCTTTAAAGTTCCTTGGGTGCCAGCAAAGGTGCTGGGTAAAATCTGTCCTGGTTAAAGGATGAGCAGGAGAACACAGAGTTTAGTCCTACTCTGGTGTGTGTAGTGAAATGTGACATGTCCAAGCTGCATGTGATTTGAATGCTCGCTGCAGAAAAGACACAAGTATTTGGTTCTTTAAGTTTCAATACATATGCATGAAGCTGATAAGAACTTCTCACCCCTCACCCTCACATATGCTCTGTTCTGCTGCTCTCTCCAGGGAAGTCCCTTTTGCTGTTCTTGCCAGCTCCTAAACTGCTTGCAATACCTTTGCTGCAACCTGATTAACTAACCTTTAGTTATGTCTGGTTTCTGGGATTCCCGTTGTTACTTATGTAATTTTCCTGGGTCCAAAGTCCAACACCCAGAAACCAAATAATAACTATGAATCTGAGCCCAATGTCAAACCCAAACCTAAATCTTAATGCCAAATGCTAAACCCTAAATTCAAAAAGTCAACTTAACTGTGTCATGCAGGAGGTGACTATCTGTCTCTCACCCATTGCTATGTTTCCATAATGTATTCCCCTGTGTTCCCAGAGACCCAGAAATAGGTGCTCTTTTCTTTGTGGCCTTGCAAACTGCCACTATAATTGCTATTGCATGACCCAAAGAAAGGAATGAATTAGGTTGTGAAAAAAATTGGTACTCGTAGCTGCCTTGGATCTGGAGTGGCCTGTGATTTTGGACAGCAAACTGAGATAGGTAAAACTGAGTGTAACAGGGAAAGAACCCATCACTGTCACAAAGCTTTCAGAAGGTCTCTGTGTCACGTAAAGAAATCAAATAGATGAACTCTCTGAGCAGCAGTAAAACCTGAAACATGGAATGTGGCAAAGCAGAGAGAAATCCTCCAAGGGCTGCACTTGCTGTATTTTGTATGGAATCATATGATAAATGTTGCCTGCATTTTCCCCTGAACGTTCATTTTTTGTAATGCTGAAGACCCCCATCTGTACAGAAGAGATGCAGTAAAAGGGTGGGGATTAGCAAAGGGTGGGTGCTTACACGTTTGGGTGGATTGCCCTTAGCAATGTTTTGACTTTTTGTTTTGGTGCAGGAGCAGCAGCATTACTAGTTATCCAAAACGTAAACCCTCATGTCTGATCTTTAGCTTGCATTTTGGGAGCATGGGCAATAAATAAATAGAATCAGGTGATCACTGAGATGTTAAGCTCCTGCACTTTGATATCAATTTATTCTTTCTTCTTTTCTTCTATGAAAGTTTTATTGTATGTCATACTACAAACTGAGTACGTTTTGGGTTTTTGTTTTTTTTTAATTTATTTAGCCTTGGTGTCTTTTTTAGTTTTTTATTAGAAGATCCTGGACTCAGATCTCTATCTGGCCAACCTTCCCTTTTGGAACCAATTACAGGAACACAAATAAGATCTGACTTGTTGGTTAGTCCTTCTGCTTAGAGTGAGAACTGTAGAACAACAGAAAATATTGGGAACTACTTGGAGGCCATGGTGGCATTCATTGTGGTTACAGAAGTCTTCATGAAAAAAGAATTCTTTGCAAAATGATTTATTTTATCCATACTGTTGGCTTCTCTGAAACATGAGACTTTATTTTTTTTCAATAGAACATTCCACTGTACTGTAGCTCTTTTATTCCAGCTAGCATGTACAGTAGGTTTCCATTTCATTTTGGTTTTATGCTTGCTGATAATTAGGCCCATCCTTCAGTAAGTGTAAAATGGTATTGCTTTATTAATATCAATTACTGTTAGCTATTAGTGACAGCGCAAAAGCACCCACATATCCCAACAAGACCAGCTCACCTGACAGACGGCAGTACTGACAGCAGGCAAGAGACATTTGCCTGCAAGCTCCTTAAGGCAGAGATTTAATGTGTTCTGATTTACATCAGCTCCAGTCCTTGGAGTATTCACAGTGCCAGGAAAGCAACAGGCAATGATACACCGTTACTGCAGCACATTCTGAAAGTGTATTTCCTTTCGGTGTGTAACCTGCCACTGTTTAAAATGGGTGGGGAATCACTTCTTAAATTGTGGCTTTCCCCTACTCAGGGTTTCAGTCCTAAGAGAGAGAACCTGTATCGCTGGGAAAACATTCTGCGTATTTTGGGGTGGTTAAAACCCTCAGAAGTATTTGAAATTACACAACATGCCTGTTTGTTCTTTTTGCCTTCTTTTTTTTTTTTTTTTCCTTGCAGAGCTTCCATACAATTTAGAGTTTGGGAAGACCCTGACCCCCTTGGGAATTAATTAAAATGACTTCATTTAATCTCTGTGGGCTGTAGGTATTTGCATATTCAGGCTTCTAACCTCTCTCCCTATGGAACACTTGCCTGAAGAAATAGCTCAGCTTTCTCAGCAGAGGTAACAATATATATGCATTTATTATTTCTTACCACTAAGCATCTAAGTTAATACTTCCAGAACTGATTAAACAAAACAAACTTCCAGTGAAAGGATAACTTTGCCTACAGAGAAGGTACTTCATCCAGCTGTACTTTGAGCTGTGTTCTGTTCAAAATGTTGTTTTGCTTTAATGAGAAAATTTTGTAATCTTTCAGCCTTATGCTAGTTCTGTAAAACTCAGCTGAAAGAAACTGAGCAAATTTCACAAGAAACTTGGTCATATTACAGGGAAGACTATTTTTATGCTAATTTGTTTGTCACATTTGACACTTGGTGTAGGTGTGGCCAGAATGATTGTGTTTGGTGCCTGAAGACTGATGTGGAAGCGAGGAAGAGAACAGTCTTCTTTTTGCAGCTTATTTTGGGGACTATCCTTTGCCCTCCTGCAGGGGTGTAGACAACCCTTTGGCAGAAATGTAGAGCTGTTTCTGTGAAAAACAGTGGATCTGTAAATTGAGCTACTCTGATCCTAAAAAGACCTATGAGCCTGGGAGAAGTGATTAAAAATTCCTAATGAAGATTCTGCTTGGGGGATCAAACTAAGAGCACGTTTGCTATCACTGTCAGTGACCTTTATACCACATCCATTTGTGTGAGACTCAGATGTTGCAGTTGACATCACAGCAATAAAAAGTTCACTAGAATTTGTTTTTCAGTGTTCTAGTCACTATTATTCTATTAATTGATACGCTGAACGATCAATAAAACCAGCCTGTAAAATTTCACTTGAAACCTAGCAGGGGGATGCAAGTTTTACAGATTCAAAATGGTATGAAGAGAAGAAATTTTCTAGAGGAGTGGTCATCAAGCAAATGTAGAAGACACCTTGTGTTGTTTTTACTTCCACACATAAGGTACAGTGTAAAGACTTACTGTCAAAAACGTATGTTGAGCTGAGAGTTGTATTTAGTGGGAATTTATCCACTGATGTAGTGACTGCAAAGACAGCCATGGGATGTAATCAGCAGAGCTGGCTGACACATTCTTAGTGGACACCCAAGTACTTAAAGTCAGAAATTCCTAATGTTTAAAAACTAAAATTTTAAGTTTTAAATCCCTCCTCAATTCACAACAGCTTATTATGGAGGAAATTCTGTAAGTTCAACTTTTTCCTACATTTCCTGTAACAGCATAAGTGGAGCCTTCTCTGTTTACAGTGATTGCTTCTTCTTCCACTCAAAATTTGTGACCTCCAGGATATTTCTGGGTCACAACGTGATGAACTCTGTATTTCAGGTGTACAGACTACCCCAAGATTTGTACAGACCTCCCTGCTGGGAATGAAACTTGATCATTGCTTGTGTTTGGAAGCAAGACAGGCTGTTGAGGCTTCTTAATACAACACTGACGTGGTTGTGCCTCCAGAGATTTGCAGAACTGGACCACAATGGGACAGGGGCTGCACCAACAGGGTTAGCAGAATATTTAACTTTCTCCCCTCAGTGTGTCTGAGTTTAACAAAAGGCCTCCATGACTGGAAGAGTCAAAAGACAGAGTATGCACATCAGAGGGATTGAAGCTGCTTGTACTCAATAGGAAAAGAAATTAGAAGGTCTTAAGAAATAATACAATATTGTCTCCATAGCCAAATGCCTGTGATATTGAGAGTATCAGCAATTAATGTGGATGCAAGGAAAAGAGCTGCTGTCAACGACAAACAGAAAATAACCAAGATGCTACTTATGTCTAGAGATCCCTATTTGCCTGCAGCAGCCAGCATGGGTGCATTGGGATGACTCTGCAACATGAGAGGTGTGTTGGGAGGAGTGGCAGGGATGGTACAGCATGCTGAAATGAAGGAGGAGACTGATCCTTCATGTAGCTGCTGTGGGGGCCTGGGGTGGATTCTGCTGGGTCTTGCTTATTTAAGAAGTTTCTTTAAAAAAGAGTATGCTTGCCCAGAGGATGGGGCAAGTGGTAGGGAGAAGTGGTTAGAAAACAGAATCAAGATTGGGTTTCTGAAGCAGAAAAACCAAGAGAAAACTCGCTGTGAAAGCAGAGCAGTCTAGGATAATTTTCTGTAAAATAATAATAAAATATTAATTCATCAGATGAGGGGCTGTGGGGCTGACAGTGTGTATGTGTATCTCTCAAGGTCTGAGGTGATGGATGAATGAATCCTTAAGGACCAGAGAGGCACCTGTAGAATGTGGATGCCTTGTAACCAGTAGAATCTTTCCATGCATTTTAGGTGAACTACTGACCAATAGTGTGCTGGCATGTTATATACAGGAGTAGATAAAGGTGAAGCTGTTACTTAAAATAAAGTCCTTTGTCTTCAGTGAGCCCTCTGATCACGCTGCAGCCGGAGCTGTCTCTGCCTCCTCTGACTGCCGCAGTGCTGATCTACGTTACCCCAATAAAGAGTGACCCCAATAAGGGACTATTGATAATGCAGGGTTCTTTCCTGCAGGGAGTGCCCAGCCAAGGCTGAGAAGGTGGCTGAAAGCAGGGATGAGGCAGAGAGGAGAAAATGACATCAAGGCCTGACTGGCAAAGAGCAATTGGGGGCTGTCAGCAGGACGTGTGGGCTACTGGCACTAACAAGGAGGAGAAAAAATGGTGAAAAAAACCAAGGTCAAAAAAGCAGGGCAGGCTTCCTGCACCTCACAGAAGGGCCCTGCTGCCCCTCAGCTCCCAGCTGCCCACAGCTGGGTCTGGCTATTGAAGGCAAGAAAGTTGTTTCCCAAGATATTTGCAACCCTTCTTTCCTGAGAAGGCACCGTGTTGAGTTTGGAACCAGCTTCATAATTTGTTCCTGCTTGGCAAAACACCTTCCAGGACACCTGTTCCTCAAAGGTGGGTGTCTAAGCACTGAGGGAACAGGTGGCCTCCCTGCTGGGATCCCAGTGGGCACAGAATGCCTCACATATCCACTCTGGGATTTTAACCAGGGGCTCAGTGTCACCCCTGATGAGCATATCCCTTGGGATTTTGAAGGGCCATGTCCCTGCAGTGGGGATAGAAGGGCTCACCCTGTGGTGGACATGGAGCTGAGTGTTTGCAACCACCACACTTACTGTTGGGCCAGGAAAGGGAGCACAATTATTGCCACAACAATTAACAGTGTTAAATACTAATATGAGGCAAAGGAGAGTTATTAGGAGGTTATATCTGGCCCTCATTAAGAAAAATCTTTGACACCCTTGGAGAAGGGATGTAGTGATATCCCTGTTGGGAAGAAATTTCAGACTGGTAAAGAAAATCCTGAAGGTGGGGGGAATATATATGTATTTTATGTCTGTCTATCTATCTATCTATCTATCATCTATCTATCTATCTATCTATCTATCTATCTATCTATCTATCTATCTATCTATCTATCTATCTATCTGTGTACATGTATGAGTGTATACATATGTGTGTGTATATATATATATGTATGTATATGATTTAAATCTGCAACAGTGTGCAGGTTTCTACTGGCATATCCATGTAATTTGGGTTTATGAGAGGTACATGGCTCCTAATTTCCAGAGCTCTTCCTGCTCTCATCACCTTTGGGTGCTCAGCCTGCAGACACGGTGAGAGGCAGGTTTTGGAGATGGTGATAGGAGGATATAGTCCAACTTTGCCTCTGCAGCCTGTCCACAAAAGGAACCTTTTGTTTACAGGCTATGTGTTTGTGAGGCTGGAAGGCATTTTAAGGTAGTCATATCTGGAAGGAAGGCAATGGAAAAAAAAACAACAAAGGAAAATGGAAAAGGACAGAACAATAAACAGAAACAATAGGATTTTAGCCAGAGAGCTTTGATAATTGAGCAATAAATATAGATATCAAATCGATGAGAAGTGCTGATTAAAGAACCGACAGGAAAATGAATGTGTGGTGGCTGAGGATGTATTATTCTCAGCACAATTAATATCTCAGAGATCTCTTAAGGAAAACCTGAAACACAACATATTCCTCCAAGTCTAGAAAGAGGGGGCTGAGATGGCTCAAGGCTACGAGCCACCACCTGTGAGAGTGATCATTAATAAATTATTTCAAGCTCATGATGACCAAAATTTAAATACCTTTCTGTGCAAAACCAAGGCCTCCCCCTTGTTCAGTTGCTGTATTGTCTGATAGTCAAATGGCACATTGGCTTAAAGCACCTAGAGCAGAAATTCTTGTGCTTATACGTGAAAGATTTAGGCAGTCTTCACTTAATATTTGCTATTTATCCTTTTGACTATGTCATTAATCAGCGAAAAACATGCTATGTATTAGAAATTAAATCCATATAATTAAAGCAGAATCTCAGGTGACTCCTCTTTCCTCCTCTAGCCCCAGTAGCAAGTAACACTTTCAAGTACTCTTGCACAAATGCCTTTGAAGCTCAGTGCCTGTGCTGCTGATAATGGTAAAAATCAAGCAAGCAGCAGGCACTGGCTGGTCCATGAGGGATTAAGACTGAAATGTATATTCTTGATTTGAGCCTCATTTATTCCAGAAAATCAGAGGCTAACAAAAATACTGTCAGCTTGCAAATAAAGAGAATAGGACCTGCAGAAAATGTTAAAGTCACTAAAGCACTTGAAAAAGCAGAAGCAGAAGGAGTAAGGCTGAATTACATGTGTGTAGTCTTGGCAACATTCCTGAGCATGAGCAGCTGCATCCCTGCTTTGCCCTGCCCATTGTGGAGCTCTGTGTGAATGCTATTTCTGTAACATTCCATTGCAGGTGATATTAAAAAAATAAAACCAAACAGGCAGGAAATTTCAGCGACAAAAGACTAGTCAAGTGCAGCAGTGGGTGTGGAGAAAGAACAAAGAAATCTGTAACTGACTGTGATCAATTATAAATACCACTGCCATCGGACCAGCCGAAGCAGCTTCTCGTAGCAGAACTATTTATATCTCTGACATGGGCACACTGTCGAGGTTATGATGACACTCCTATCACACCAACCTCGCCAGATGAAAAGGTTGTGAGTTTCTCCTTCGAAAACAATAGAGCTGCCTGTCTCTGAATGCCCGGTATGTTTTCTATTTCGGGTGGATATTTCCCTCTCAGCAGCACGGGCAGCGCTGCCCGATGGGTAAGTGGGATGCAGATGAGCCGCTCCGGCCCTGGATTGGAAGGGAAGCCGCCGAAGGAGGGTGCTGCTGCCTAATTTTTTTTTTTCCAAGTAGCGGAGCAGACATTCCAGGGAATCTCTGACTCGGGAAAAAAAGCTGTTTACAGATAACCTGTGACAAGTGAAGTGTGCAGGGTTTGCATGAGCAGACCCGCAGTGAGCACCGTGCTCTGCGCCTGCATTTCTGCTGCTGCAGCCGCCCAGACAAGCAGTGCCACAAATACACCCGTACTAATATAATCTTTCAGTTGGGCCTGCTGCAGCTTGTAGGAGACACAACATGCCTTTCTCTGTTTGAGAGGTGCTGCTGAAGCCTCACTCCCTGCTCCACGACACATCCATGCTCCACATGAGATGGAGAGACCGGTAGCAAATGGGCACGGACAGGATCTGCATCTCAACAGCTACTAAGAAACTGTTGTTGCGAAACAGAACAATTCAAGGATAAAATAAACCCTTCAAAAATGTCTTTTTTCTTTTTCTTTTCTTTTTCATTTTTTAATTTTTTTTTTATTTTTTCCCCCTGAGAATACAAAGGGCATCAAGGAAAGAGCAAATCCAGAAGGCAGAGTTTCAATTAAATACTCTGCTTGCAAATGAAGTCAGCTGAAGAGTTTTCCTCCTGCCCCAGGCATCCCCACATCCACCTGCCCCTCACCAGTGTTGGAATAACTGCTTGTGCAGCAAACCTCCACACCCCTGGGAAAAAGTGACCTCAGTTTTGTAAACCAAGAAAACCCATGTAAAATGTGAAGGGTCCTGATTAGAGCAGATCAGCTCAGATGTAGAGTTTACAGTGCAAAACGAACAGAGGTGTGAGGGCGATGCACCACAGCACTGGCTGTACAAGTTTGGTCTGGGATAGAGCTGATTTTCATCCAAGCAGCTGGTGCAGGGCCGTGGTTTGGATTTAATGTAAGGATAAAGTTGATAACAAAGTGATGTTTTGGTTGTTGCTGAGCAGTGCTTAACCTAAGTCAAGAAGTTTTCAATTTCCCATGCTCTGCCAGCAAGCAGGTGCACAAAAAGCTGGGAGGAAGCTGGTCAGAACAGCTCGTCCAAACTGACCAGGTTGTTCTTATAGTACAGAATGTCATTTTAGTATATAAACTAGAGGAACTGGATGGGAATTGCTGATTGCTGCTCAGGGACAGGCTGGGCATCTGTCAGCAGCTGGTGAGCAATTGTTCTGTGTATCACTTGTTTCTCTTGGGCTTTATTCATCTCTCTTCTTTCTCTTCTTCTTTTCCTTCTTCTTTTCCTCCTTCTTCTTCTTTTCCTTCTTCTTCTTTTCCTTCTTCTTTTTCTTTTTCTTCTTCTTTTTCTTCTTCTTCTTTTTCTTTTTCTTCTTTTTCTTTTTCTTCTTCTTCTTTTTCTTCTTTTTCTCCTTTTTCTTCTTTTTCTTTTTCTTCTTCTTCTTCTTTTTCTTCTTTTTCTTCTTCTTCTTCGTCTTCTTCTTCGTCTTCTTCTTCTTGTTATTATTATTATTTTTAATTAACTTTGTTTCAGTTATGAAGTGGTTCTTATTGCACCCTATGAGCTTTATCTTTTTCCCTTTTCCCCATCCCACTGGAGGGGTGCAGGGGTGAGTGGTGACCCAGCACTTGTGTGGTACTTGGTTGACGTCTGGGATTAACCCATGACACTGGGGCAGGAGTTCTGCCCTCCAAACCCAGCATCTCACTCCCTGCTGTTTCACTGTGCTGCAGCTCCTTTCACCATCTCCCTTCTGATCATCCAGGAAAAGAGCCCTTGTGAGCAGCTCTGCAGCCTCTCCTGCTGACCTAAGTCTAAGCTCCTGAAGTCACATCTGTTCTCCCTGAAGCTTTGCTTGCACAGTCCCACCCTCTCCCTGTATCAATGCACAGCGATACAGTGGCAAATAACAGTTCAAATGTCACATTATTAGTCCAAGGAGCACACAATGGCAGTAAGAGAACCAGGAATTGCCCTTAAAAACCCTCAGGAGGCAGATTTTACCTTGTCTTCAGATTGCTGTGTGAGCAGCAGTTCACTCTCTCATCTGAGGATTAGGCTAAATAATCCTAAAGAGAGGAAACATCACTCCAAGTGATATCAGAGAGATTAGTTTAGAACATTTCAGGGCCTCAATTCAGCTTGATGTCTGAGATCTATCAGCCTTCTTTGGGCTATATCAAGTGACAATACAGACATTCCTTGCTCTCAAACCAGAATCAAAAACATAATTTTTTTCAAAAATATGTCCGAGCAATACTGTTACCCTGATAGCACCATGGTTAAAGGATTAATTTCTTCAGAATAGTGCCACATTTAGTTTTGATTCCAGTGCCAATTAAGTGACAGAATTTTTGTATTCTGAAACCAGATAAATCAGGGGGTGGAGAGTCATAGTTTCATCCAAATTGTTCTTCCCGAAGGCACAACAATCTGCTGCGCTTGAAACCCAGCAGGTTCCGCCTGGGTTGGAGAAAGCTCAGTATGGCACAAGGAGGGGCACTGAAGCAGAGTCTTTTTCATGGGAAAGTAGTTTCCAGCCAGCAAAGTCCTGGGCGGGGTGGTGGTGGTGGTGGTGGTGGTGGTGGTGTTTTTTTGTTTGTTTGTTTGGGTTTGTTTTTTTGTTTTATTTGGTTTAGTTTTGTTTGTTTTTTGTTTTATTTGGTTTAGTTTGGTTTGGTTTGGGTGATTGGGCTTTTGGTTTTTTGGGGTGGGGGAGGTTGTGTCTTTTTTTGTTTGCTTTTCCTCCTGCAGAGTTCTTTTGGCTACATAAACATACTGAGCATAAAGGGAGGCAGG
The DNA here is from genome assembly GCA_021164005.1 of Willisornis vidua nigrigula. Classification (NCBI taxonomy): domain Eukaryota; kingdom Metazoa; phylum Chordata; class Aves; order Passeriformes; family Thamnophilidae; genus Willisornis; species Willisornis vidua. The sequence continues at coordinate 29,660 of JAJPCS010000298.1, forward strand.
GAAACAAAAGAGTGTGTGATTGTATAAAGTCAGTTCAAATGCAATAAAGGGATGCAGACACAATTTGTGATGGCCCCTGAGATCATTTGCTATCTCTCATTTTTGTCAAATACACAGATAATGCCATGAATATGTTTGGCTATGGATTTGTTTATGTAACACAGTTCATTTACACATGTTTTACATCAGTAATATTGTACCCAGGCTTTTTCAAACAAGTTCCTAATTTGACAACATCTTTTTGGACTTTATCACAGTTGAAATACGTGTCACTTGCTACTACTTCAAAAGCTGGGATTTTTTTGCTTGGAATTTTTTTTCCTTCTAAAAGTTGGAAAATTGGGCTGCTTTCAGCTGTCTCTCAGTGCTTTTGTGCATTGACTATTCTTTGGAATTAATTTGCTTTCACCCTCAAAAGGAATCCTATAATTCCTTTCAGTTTTCGTACCCCTATTTTTATGGGTAGTGTTTTATAAGAGGCCCCAACTTACCCTTCTGGTTACATCTTTTACCTATTGCAGAGATTTTCAAAGGATGAAATCCTTAGATCCTTGTCATGGCAAAGACACAAAATACTTGTAAACCCTGGCAGGCAATGGGAACCTTAAACCAGCCCACAAGAACACATCAGGGTTGTTCCAAGGGCCTCATCTTTGCCCTTCTTCCGGTCACATCTCCACAGGCCTCAAATTTGGTATTAGTTTAACACACTAATTACATACCGTGCAGCATGAACTGGGATTCAGGGCTAAGGCTGGGGCTACGTAGAACTGATGGGGTTGGAAAAGACCTCCAAGATCATCAAGTCCAACCCTTGGCCCAACTCCACTCCCTTTACCAGATCATGGCACTCAGTGCCACGGCCAAGCTCAGCTGAAAAACCTCCAGGGATGGGGAATCCACCCCCTCTCTGGGCAGCCCATTCCAATCCCTGAGCACTCTCTCTGGAAAGGATTTTTTCCTGATCTCCAACTTCAATTTCCCCTGGCAGAGCTTGAGCCCATCGTGCCCCCTTGTCCTATTGCTGAGTGCCTGGGAGAAGAGACCAACCCCCACCTGGCCACAACTTCCCTTCAGGCAGTTCCAGACAGTGCTGAGGTCACCTCTGAGCCTCCTCTTCTCCAGGCTGAACACCCCCAGCTCCCTCAGCCTCTCCCCACAGCACTTGTGCTCCAGTCCCTTCACCTACACCACTTTTTTGAATGTACATGTAATAACACAGGCTGGAGACTTGCTACCTGTTCTAGAAGTTCCCATCTACAGTGGAGACCCACTTTGAATGTAATAAGATTTCTTTTTTAATAAGAGCTAAAGAGGATTTCTTTATGTAACTTGTGTTAATTTGTTTGGTGCTCTTCTGACTAGCCCTCAAGTTTAATGCTGACTTCTCTCTCATTACCCACTATCTCTGTGTTTAGCTGTGTCTTTAGAGACAACCTATAGTCAAAATATTTGACATGTTAGGTCAGAGAGTTAATGTTGCTACAGAAACCTTTGTGAATACTTATGTAAGGTTACTCTGACATAATTTTTACAGGCTGAAAAAAGCTGACAAAGATTGTACAGTGTGTTTCAAGTATAGTGTGGTACACAGCACTTAAATATCTAATATTCGTGATGAGGGGATAGGCATTCACTGAAAGCAACAAATTACCTCGTTTGACACTTCAACACATGCTGTAAACAAGGTTTCTAAAAGTGTTTGAGGACTTCAAGAAAACACACAGTTTGATGAGCATCTTCACATCCTCTTTACATCTGACAATGTAAAGAATGAGGTGTCTCCATTTGTTATGTAGGAAGGAAAAACAACTTACATTAGTCAAAGCATTTTCCTCAATAGAAGGAGGTTCTTGAGAAGAAGTATTTGGCTAATAATGCTGTTTTTAGCAAATAGTAGTATAGCTGACATCTCAGAAAGGAAATTTGTGCATCAGGATATCATTCAAAGCACTGGAAAGTAAAAATTCCTTGATTTCCATGCAGCCCTAGAAAATAAAGGCATCTGGAGCCAACAAATGGTCCTTCCAAGTGATTTAATCTCGACCCTTCCAAGTGTATTTTTCTGGCCATAGGATTGCAGTCAGTGGAGATAAGGTCCCAAATGCTTTTCTTTTCACCTTTACCTTATATATCCTAAGAGAAACATGATTTATTTTTTATAATGTTTTCCCAAGTGTCCCTGGACTCATAAAGTTTTAAAGAGCATCATACCTGCAGCCAAGAAGCAGCAGTAAAACCATTGCTTGGTGCTGCAAATTTCATACTGATGGCTGAGCTTCCTGCTCAAAATCAACGAACTAAATATGTCAGTATGACATTCATTTTCTCTGAAATAACTTCTTCTTGTTCTCTGTGCTATAAGCTCTAGTTCATTACAGACTTGCAAGTGTCCGCTGAAGACAAAGTGATGTAATGAGTAACTTAATTTCTTGCTGGCATTTGCTGCTTCCACTTCCTGCTTCTGCAGGAGTTTTAATAAGACCATAATACTCCAGAATTATCAGAAGCCACGTGTAGCAGCAGAACAACTGCTTTGCTGTTCTGCTTTTCCTTTGTGTCTATAAATTCAGGAGTAAATGGCAGGATGTTGCAGGGATTGAAGGAGTGATTAGACAGAAATTTCAACATAAATACTGCCTTTCCAGTATTTCCAGACATGGAGGGAAATTATTTTCTAATTTCTCTCTTTCTGTTTGAAAAGTGCTGCATGATTTAGTAAGCTGAATAAGCTAAATATTACAATTTATTAAGATTATTGAACAGAGTAACATGCTTTCCCATCTCTACAGGCAAGAGACCATGAGCAAAATAGTTAAAGGCTTGTGATGTTCATGGTTATTGTCTTACTTGAAAATTATCTGTTCAGAGATTAAAGCTAATTTAATTTACTCTGTTCAGACAATTTTAGGAAAAGTCACCTGAAAATTTATTTCTACCAATGTCAAACAAGAAAGTTATCTTGCTCTTTATTTTGTTCAGCCAGCCCTGGCCAAGTCCATCCAGAAATTTTTATTTCAGTTTAGATTGCCCACCAAGAAGTCACCTGATAGTCTCTGTACTTCATCTTTCTAATCCAACTTGTTCTTCCAATGCTAAATTGATATTGCAGTTTCCTAATTTCTGATGTCATGTCTTCTCATTTGGGAACCCACAGACGCTGAAATCTTAATAGAGCAGTAATGTCATGCCCTGGTATAACACATAAACTGGTATATCAATTGTATTTGTCGTTTGGAACATCTCTGCTGAAATGCTTCTGGCAGGCCTGAGCAGGGAATAAGGCTTTGTCATGGTGAGAAGAGGCATTTAAATATAAAAATACAAATGATTGGCATGGATGCAAATACAATAATGTTCCAATAAATCTCTGTTCTAGCCAGTAAAGATTTGGGGCTGTCCTTGAGAAGGACTTAGCATGTCATGGGTTTAACTTAGAGTTTCAAATAATCTTTCTTATTGGTACTTAGCACTTATCTGGCCTTCCAGTTAAAAAAAAAATAGAAAAACCAATAAAATAATGGATGCCTGTTTGCATCTATCTATCTATCTATCTATCTATCTATCTATCTATCTATCTATCTATCCATCCATCTATCTATCTATCTATCTATCTATCTATCTATCTATCTATCATCTATCTAGTTATTTATTTATGTGTTTGTTTGTTTATTTTTACTTAGTTTTACTTATTTATTCGTTTGTTTGTTTGTTTGTTTATTTATCGCATCACATGTTTTTATTATGTTTGCCACCTTTTACTATACAGCAGTTTAAGACCAAATGCGAGCACTTCAATGGTTTATGGCAAAGCACTGCTTAGATAAATCTCATTTTTTAACAGTGTCAACTGAAGTCCTGACCTAGCAAAGTGTTTAAATATTGGTAGTGCTTTAAACATGCAATTATTTCTTTTGGTATTGAAAATATTGTGCATAAGGATAATGCTGAGTCAATGCCATGTAGTGTTTCAGCTGTACTGGTTGTGCAGACTCTGTTACAGGTGATTTAAAAGGCCAAGGCTTAGAGACACAAGAAAATTAGGGTAATTCAGTCCTTGGCAAGAAGATGTGGAGTTCCACCTAATTTTATATGCCTAAGTGTCTCTGAAAAAGTGAGTCTCAGTGATTTGTTGAGTGGCTGTAAAGCAAACAAACCAAAATTAACTCTTATTTCCCCTTTCCCTTTTTCTCCTCTGCAGCTTAGGTTTATGTTGACATCAAAACCAAAACATCTTGTATTCTAGAAACCTAAATAACAGCTGCTTTCTGCACTTCAAAATACACTGTGGAAAATGAAAGCAGTTTATTTTGAGAAACTACAGTGCACTACAAAGGAATGATTCAAGGTTTGGAAAGATATTAATGTCTTTCGCATCAGGGGAAAAATAATAATAATCAGTATGTTACCCTTAAACTAACAGCTTCTTTTCAAAACTTTTTATCCTGAGGTGTCACTCAAGGCTAATGAGAATTCTAACTTTAGCTGAAGGTCCTCTGAGAAAGATGAAGTTATGTGATCCTTGAGAATGTACTGTAATAAGGCTTCAAATAGCACTGGGCAAACACATGCACACACATTACTGCATATATTCAAGCACAAGTAATGTTTATGTTGTTACAACACTCAGGAATGACCTAAGGAGGCCACATTTGGATTCAGTTTACTTTTACAGTAATGTAGACTGTTATCCGAGTTTGGGCCAGAGATTGTCATTCTGAAGGTTTGCCTTCCAGACTTTCTCTCCTTGTATTATAAATCCCTTCCCTTCCCTTCCCTTCCCTTCCCTTCCCTTCCCTTCCCTTCCCTTCCCTTCCCTTCCC
>JAJPCS010000298.1:34882-58462 GCA_021164005.1 Willisornis vidua nigrigula
CTCTGTTTGTGGTCATCTTCTCCTCTTTGCAAAAATAATATTCCTTTTTTATTGCAAGTGTTGGATTTTTACCTGTAACAACATTTTCTATTACTTTCACTCAAGCTGGAGTGAATACCTGGAAATACAGCTCTCAGACTATCAGGTACAACAGCAACTTGTCTCTGCTATTTATCTGTTAGTTTAAAATTTATATAGAAACTTGTAAGAACTGGCTTAACTTACAGTTTGCCACTGATTTTTTCTGCAGGCCATTCATAGGGCAATAACCAAATAGTTCACTGCAAGGCATCATTTGGATTTTTGTGTGATTTTAATTTTTGACACAGCACACTTTGAAGTTTTGTGATACCAGACACAAGATCCCCTTGTTGGTTTGCTCAGCCCTGCTTAGCCTGTCAGCCCAGGCAATGCTCACCTGATCCACCTGAGTGCCAGTCAGGATGCTTGTCCTTGGCCTGTCTTCTCAGCTGCCGCTCCAGAAACCCAGTGAGATAAAACCAAATGACCTGAAGTAATTAGCTGACTGATTACAAGTGGGCAGGAATTGTAGGAACTGCTGAATTCATCGCCACTGTCACTACAGCTGGAACTTGGCCAGAGGGGCAAACCTCAGCCCTGATGTGTCCACAAAAGCAGCCAAATGAAGAAAGGCCAGCACTTTTTGTTGTACTTTTGTTACTCTTAGATATTATATAAAGCAGCTGTGGTGGTTTGGTCCTAGAAATGTACATCTACCTCACAATCTAGATCAAAATAGCATAAATGTCAAAACAAATCTACACCATGGCTTTTGGGGCAGACACTGGAATCTCCTCTGTAGGATGAATATATAAACCCTTCATTTCGGTTTCAGCCCTCCTGCCCTAGCTGACCTTTCACAGCAGCAGAGATGCAGAGCCAGATTACACACGGCAGCAGATGGCAAAGTGGGCAATTTGTCATCAGGAACACAATGGGAAAGCCACATATTTACAATTACCTCTGTTAGACAAGAATACTTTCTCTTACTGTGCCTCGTAGAGAGAATTTACATGAACTGCTCTGATTTTCACTGAGGTTTAATACTGCAGTCTTGAACTAGTGAACATAACTCATCACCTTTCCACTGTCCCATAGAGCAGACCAATACCCTCCTTATGATCAGTGTCAGGAAGAAGTTTATCAATGTAAAGGGGATTTTTCAGACACTCAGGATATTACCACACAAATGTTTGACATAATGGTAAATTACTCAGCCTGGATTTCTGTAGGTACACCTTTGCCTTCTGGATTCTGTTCACTTCAAGATTAAGACTTAAAGTACTGTTCAACTTTCAACAATAAGAACTTTTATCCTGTAATTTTCTTTTCTTTTGATCAACTGTCATGTCCTTTTTTCCAAGTCACCCTTGCAACGACAGAGAAATCAGCCTCCAGTCTTAAGAAATCTGTCTTTAAATCAATCATGCAAATGTGGCCTTTCCTACAAAATATTTTTCATGAACTCTGGAAACTCTTACTAGAGAGCGATGCTTCTACAAGCTCTTTACACTCTATATGTTTATTGCCTCCCAGCTGGGTGTAACTTGCGTTTTTCTGCTGCAGTATTTCCTTTCCAATTTTCCTTGCTTTCTTAAAAGTAATGTTCTTAGTTTGCCTTGTTCTGTTTTATTCTCTGAAGGTTAGGTAACACAGACTGGCCACCTAAATCTTAGCAAAGTGCTACTTTCTCCTTTTATTTAAAGCCATCATCAGTACTATTTTGTATTCAAGAGCATAAAACATAAAAGTTGTACTTAAAGGAGACCATAAAATATTGGAGAGGTAACAATTTGCCAGGAAGCTGTTACATGATATTAATAAAAAGATAAACTTTAGGGGAAAAAGTCATCACTGGTAACAACCGGTAGAGGATGGCAAAACCCCAAATCTTTGTGGGGTATTATACTATATTACCTGCTTATAGAAAGCACTGGCATGCAGTGGCTCCTGTGAGATCCATCTGTGTGCTCAAGGGAAGCAAGCAGGCACTTTGTAGGCCCAGACCTGACACTCAGATGTCTCTCTCTCCCTGGTAGAGCATCCTGTGGTACCTGGGAGTGGCTCGGCTGCAGATGGCAGTGCTGTACAATCCTCAGGAACCTTTGGCAATGCCCAGGGAAATTGTGTGCATCAGACAGCTGGGGCCAATCGCTACGATGCCAGTTTGGTCACAAAGCCAGTTTCATCATTGTTGTTTCTGGTGGTCTCCTTTACTGACTGTTATGACCCAAGCACCTGGAATCATAGATTTATTAATTCTGCCAAACCCCCATACAAATCTGGAAATTCAATGCTCTTTACATTGTACATGGAACTATTATTTATGTTTGTTTCAGAGGCAAATACACCACGTAGTGAACTATCTTCTGTGAAAACTACACTGGGTAGTGAGAATTGAATGTTGCAGCACAAAGGGGATTTTCTGAGAAGCTGCAGGGTCACTTTAGCTACAGATTGACCCATGTGCCCAACAGCTCAACCTGTTCCAAGCAGCAGGTGCCTAAAAGGCTGTGAAAAGACCAGTCAAGGTTAGCAGTGGGTTGGAATATAGAGAGGTTAGTGTAACTAACAGTGGTAATTTCTGTGTACCCACTGCCATCGGACCGGCCAGTAAATATGTTGCCTGCGCTTTTATATAAGTCTCTCTAATCACAGTTCCACTCTCGTTAGGATGATTTGCATAACTAATCCGAGCAAAGAAGATGATTAATGTTGAGTATTTACTTCGTGTCATGGGCACCGCTAAACGAGGGCTCTCCCCTTGCCGCGTTTCTTTGGCAGTTCAGGGAGCAGAACTAGTTCTTGGCTTGCTACAAATTTGCATGATGGGAAATATAAGCAAATGAATGAGTTGTAAACTCTCTTGTCTGTGCTATGACAACATTGAGCTGAGCGGCTGTCGAGAGAGAGGTTTAGTTACCGAAACAAAATAATATCGGCTGATTTGAAACTGGTGCCAAGAGACGGATTTTGTGCGGCTCGTTCTACTCCCGAGCTCTTCCGCATGTAATTAAGAACAAACCCCCAGACCGAGCCTGCCGACCAAATGCAGCAGATGGCAGTGATGTACAGAGGAAACACAGCCCTTGGCTTATCTCGGGATTACCCTGAGCACAGACTTCACCCTCCCTTCTCACCGACTGCCTGGACTGGAGCTGCTAAATGTTTCCATTTTACTCGTCTGCATTTCAGCTCCCTTTAGTCTATTTGTCAGCAAATGCCTTAAATCAAGAATCAGACAGGAAGATTCGAAGCTGAATGCCTTTGCAAGTTCAGAAGAACATCACTGAGACGTTGTCAGCATAAATAAGTAACTCGAGAAGATATTAAGACACACCTACTTGGAACAAGGGTGTCATCTTGACTTTATTAGCAGTATTTTTAAAGCCCCTGTGCCAACAATTAAAAGGGTGACTCAGATAAATTCAATTCTATGGCTTTTAAAAAGCAGTACTTGAAAAAGAGCAGCAAAACTCCCCTCAATGCTGTCAGTTGCAGAATTTCATCATGTATTTCCTGCAAAAAAAGTATGCACAGTTTCAGCTAAAATAGGGCCTGTCTTACAGAGAAACATTAAGTGTTATTGACACCTGTTGAGAGATTATTATAGAAGTTTTAGCAATATCTGACTAAAAATGGAGGAAAAAAGTCCTCTTTTTGATGCCACTCAGGCCTTCAACAGGGAGGTCACCCAAGTCCTTCCCACTCCCACCTTCCATGCTGTCCCTGCTCATTTTGTATTCTGTCACATCAATATCTCCGGGCTCCAACTTGCAGCCTGCACTGGACACCATTTACACTCTGGTGGATCTCGGTGCACACCACGCCAGGTGCCTTCAGTTGCAGCCACGGCTGAAATTCCCCACAGAGAGGTCTCTGTGGCCAGTCCCAGAAGCACAGCCACCACCAAGCTGTCTCCAAAAGAGGTGTGAGCATGGCTTGGAGATTAGGAGTTGGGAAGGAAACATATTAGCTCCAGTTTTCTGACCTCTTTGGCCCCATGAGTTTGTCTGTGTTAAGGATGGAAACAAACTGTTGTGAGTTGGCAAAGCCCAGGAGGCACCTCATGGAAGGTACTGAAGCTCTTTGGTTTCTCCCCAGTGAATCTGCCCTTAATTTTAACCAAGAGGTCAAGAAGTGACCTTTAAAAGAAGAGGCAGATGAGCTTCACTGTTAATCACAACTCTCATTTAAAAGCACCCACAAGGACTTAATTTTTTCTCCCTGCCTCTCAGTGTTCCTGCAGCCAAACTGCAGGATTTGCTTAGACTTTCCTCCCTCTCAGGAATGCTGTCAGTGACCAGTTTGAGTAAAGTGCCTCAATACTTAGAACTGAACACAGTTTTGGTCACTGTCTTTCTTGAGATTTTTTTTTCGTAGGCCAGGAAAGTAAATGAGCAGAAAATAAAAGAACAGTAAATAAAATCTTTGGGTTTTTTCTGTTTGTTTGGGGTTTTAAAATTTTTTTACATAAATTACATCTAGACATTTTCTGGCCACAGCTCCTCTGCAAAACAAACAATTAAAAAATATTATCATCACAACATGATAATAGCAACATCTACTGCAAGCCAGTACTGTTGGCCACTGGCTAACAGAAACTATGCTGCAGGTAAAACTGAGGAACAGAGAGCCCATTTCCACTGGGGCTCTGAATGCGAATATGTGCAATACTTAGAATTCAGTTTAGCAAAAGTATTTTGATAAAGAGAAGCTGACCTAGCAATAATCTTTCAGAATTCGTTGCCTTTCAGAAGGGAGACAAGCAGAGTCCAGTATGACTGTTTTGACCCAGAAACCTCAACACAGAAAACTGGATGTCTTTTCTGTCTGGCATCAGCTCAGATCAGTGATGGTTCAGCTCGTTGTGGACTGGGACACTTTCCTTTTCAAAATTATGTATCTACATATTTGCTCCTGCTACTCAGAAGAACAATTTCTGGAACAAACTAGTCAACAAAAATGAAATTAATTATTTAATGATTGTAACAATAAACTGGAGGCCAGTCTGTTGGCATCCCATCTAAATACTTCATATGACATCCTTTATTATTCCGGGGTTATTTGTTTAAAAAGTATTCCCACATTATTCCAAGTTAGAGGCAAAGCAAAAGTCTGTTTTCTGCCACTATTGTGATGGTTGTAAAGCAACACTTCTGGCTGTAAAATAAATTAATTGAAATTCTGTAAAGCCCCATCTTGTTCTGAGCTGTATTCAGAATGAATATCTAAGTAAGCATTTATGTAAAATCATTTACAGGCTTTACAGTAACTACAACAGCAGCTCTTTAGTCTGTAAAAGAAAGATGTCACTGCACCATTGGTATCAAACAAATGCACAGAAGGTATGAAGATTACTGGTATAACCTCAGCTATCTTGAATATGTCCTTAACATAAAATTTAATCTTCTCATTTTTCCCAGCCAGTGAGGCACATAGAGCATGATCTGCTGCTGCTGGCAGAATGCTGAGGTACACCCGTGTTTAGAGCAAATGTTTTCTCCATATTGTGTGGATTTTAATTTCAGGTTATTCCTGTCACTTTAGTGCCCTTTTATGGCCTATTTCTTATTTCTAATATGAGGAATATTACACAATGTTGTCTCAAAACCCCAAACCAATTCTATTAAAAGAGGTTTCTGAGGCAAATTCATAATCTAAATACTCTCTTTAAAAAAAAACCAAAAAAACCAAAAAAACCAAAAACCAACAACCAAATCCCAAATTTAGGTTTTCCTTTGATTATGGTGAAACAGAAATGATGTGACAGTGATTATCCATAGTGCAGACTCAGTTCTTTGGGTCATTGTCTGTGCAAGAAATAACCAGTGCTCAATTTCCTCTGCAGGTGAATGCAGAGATATTGGAAAGGATAACTACAAGAAATAGTGACTCAAAGAGGGAGAATGTATTCTCTTAAAACCATCAAAACACCACAAACATAAAAAAGAAAAACAAACAATGAAACCAAAAAATGTGGGAGCAAGAAAAGATCCCAGAGTTATATATTCTTGCACATAAAATTATCTATTCCTGCTCGGAAGCAGGATCAGATAATAAAAAATGGGAAAGGCATTGGATTACAAGAATTTGTTCTGTGTGTGTAAAAGACATGCACCATTCAGAAATTTTATGTGCTTATTTTATTACAGGTTTAACTGTTTTACTTTAAATCATGTCATGCACTATTTACACAGGCTTAAACAGAATATTAATTAGAAGTGACGGTTAAGCCTGAATATAAATCAAGATGTTAAGCGAGTAGTCTCAGTGGACATTTATAATTAGGATTTGAATGTATAAGTAGATATTAATTGCAAGCAAAGAACTGTAGAAAATTCTATAGTTTTAAGTGTGAAAGGGATTGGATTTCACACGACTGAATTTACTCATCCAACACACTTGGAAAAACATGGATTCTCCTGAGCCCACAGCAAGCAGATTTTCTTTATGTTTGTCAAGACAATGACTGGGGGGTTTTCTCACTCCAAAAAGAAGCTGGCTGGGATTTTCCTGACCCCAGGATGCTGGATGGCCTTTTTACAAATTCTCCCACCGGTGTATGTGCCAAGTGGCGTTTGAACAACACGTTCAAACCACGCTCAACCCAAGAAAACCACAGCACAAGTGCCCAGAGGAGCCTCCACCGTCCCTCTGGTCACACAGCCCAGCCCACACTGTGGCCTGGCAGCGACCTGAGCACTCCCTCTGCTTCACGTCGCTGCTGGTAGGAGAAGAGTTGGAATTTTCATGGTAATTTCATTAGGGATTCGTAAGGCTCAACAAACCCCAGCTGACTCCATCAGCCAGGCAGCTCCGTAGTGCTGACAAGTAGTTAAGGGTCTGGTTTTGTCAGCAGCACAAGCATGTAAAATTCAGGGAGGGAAGAGACAGGTCATGTAGCAAACACACATTTTTTATAATATTGAAAACAAACACGTATAATCCTTTATATTGTCTAAATATGAATGTATTATAAATACACGATTCTAAAACTGATACTTTAATTATGAATGCAAACACTTTAATTACATTCTTTTTGGGAAAGTATTATTTTTCTAACTAGAAACCTGCTTCCAAATGAGTGTTTGTGCACTGTTTTTGCCTGCACTAGCAGAACTCAAACCAGAAAATAACAGTATTATTGATTTAATCCCTTATCATTATTACCAGTGCATAACCTGCAGTAATTTATTGTGTATACCAAAAGTAATACTTAATCCATAAGGAATGTACCATAACACACTATTTAATTTTCCTTCATAAAGCAGTAAAAGAAAACTTACATGAAGCCAATCTGAGCCTTCGCATTCTGACATTTATATAAATTTGACTTCCTTAAGAAAATATAAAAACAGCAGTAAAGACTGGAAAAAAAGTTTAAGTGGAGTGAGCTGTGAATTTTTATCATTGTTGTTATCATTGTTATTGACATTGACATTATGATTACCACCACTACTACTATTACTGCTACTACAAATTTTTTTTTGCTTGGGAATAATTGGAATTTAAAAATCCTGTTGGAAAATTAAAATAATTTTTAGGTAATAATAGGTAATATTAGGTAATTGTAGGTAATATGTTTTAGCTATTTAGGCCTCTGATATTCTGCTATCAAGGGTTTATGAAGTGTTTTATGAAAGTCTACATCATCAGTATTCTCTGATAAAAAAATAAAGAAACAGGTGTAAAAGTTGTGGATTGCTCCAAGCATCACGATACAGCTGGAAAAGCAAAGAACAAACCCAAAGCCTCCAGACTCCTACCCACTCTCTCTGTTGAGTCACCAATGAAACAGAGCACCAGTGAGATGTGAAAAGGATATGTTGGCTTTGGGTAGATTTGAGTGCATTGGAATAGGAGGTAATGGCAAAAGGGTGCCGGAAATTATTTTCTTTATAGTTGGTGGACGACCTGGTGGTCTTTCTAAAACCCATCAGCACCTTGCAGGAGATGTTTGGGATACACAGAGTTATTAACAGCTAAAGAAAATGCGGGCAAAACCAAAGAGTAAACATTAAGTCAGTGATAGACCTCACAAAGTAATCCCCACGACAGAAGTGCTACTAAGATGCCGTATTTACAAGAGAAATCCTAAAGGTTGTTTGCCAGCTCCTCTGGTCTAGCGCTGGCTGACACAAGCAATAGATCCTGTAATTCATGTCACAGCCCTGGCTGGGTCTGTGACTCTTTCTCCTTTTGCCTGTTTGCAGATGACTCAGCCACAATGCCTTCCCCTTGCTGTTCTGTGTATCCCTCCTTGTCTCTGGTTTTCACTCCTTCCCACTCAAGTGTTAGTATTTCCTTCCTCTTTTCTGCTCTGACTTCCCAAAAGGGATGCAGAGAAATCCCTCCCTTCCTCCCACTGCTTACCACTCTTTTTTCCTTAGTCCTTCTTGGTTTCACTATTTCAGGGAAAGGCCTTGCATAGTGTTTAACACTAATTTATTTGAGGAACATCAGAGTTGCTTAAAAATGCTGCAACAAACTGAAACCCTGGAAATCCCCAGCTGCACAATTAGTTCTTAGATGTGTATTTGTACTAGATAAAACTTAGGGGCCTTCCTCCTGCACCTTGTAGTTGAAGTGGTGCCTCAGGTCACTGAACTGGGGGCAACTTCACATGTACCTCAGAAAAGAGACTTTTGATTTAATAAATTGAATGAACTTACTGCTAAGTAGAATTTTATTCCATCAGTTAAAGATAGACTTTATTTGAAATTTATTTCCATTCATGCTAAATTAGAATCTGGACTGCTAGTGTACCTATTAACTATAAAAATAATTCTTAAAAAATGAGTAGTTGTGCCACCATTTTAATAATTTTACGTATAATTGATCTGCCATCAGTTAAACAATACATTATCACCAATCTTGCATACTGACACAAGCACATCTTTTAATCTAGAGAATTATTAAGGAAGGCTTAGCTGTGTCTACAGTGTCTTGGGTTTCATTTTTTCATGCTTTTTCCATTTCTAGCCATTTTCACAACAAATTGTGGATTATTTTATGTCTTATTAGATGTCCATAGCTAAAGATATTTTTCAATAACTTATTTGGATACACAGACTTCTCCAGCAGTCACAGAATCCCAGACTATTCTGAGTGGGAAGGGACCCACAAGGATCATCGAGTCCAACTCTTCAGTCAATGGGCCTACATTGGGGATTGAACCCATTACCTTGGAGTTATTACAGCCAAGTTTTAACCAACTGAGCTAATTTCAGGGTCAACCACATCTGATCAACTCTTGATCAGATAATTCATCCATGTCAGTCTGTCTGGCCTGTTGTGAGCAGCAAATTCCAGGAGTCTTGGGTATATATGAACATGATTTCTTCTGGTCTTCTCACCTGTGTTAATACATTTCCCAGCTGTAAACTTTCCTCTTTACAGTTCCCTTCCCATCAAATTCTCATTTGGAGTCAAGTTACTTAACATGCAATTAACCAAAGTTTGGGGCCACTCAATAGGCTGAGATTGACAACACACATAAGGGCCTACAACAAATGTTGTTTTCTGTGTGTACCTTCACTGGTATATACAGGTACACAAAATCATGGCTCCTGCTAAGAATAACTTCTATGTAACCATAAGAACCAAGTTTTGATATAGTTCCCTGATCCCCAACAAATAAGCAACTTTCCCCTCCTCTCCTGATCAGTATGGAACTAGCAGAGATTTAGAGCAGGTCTCAGCATTGGGAGCCCAAAGTCTGGGCATAAGAATAAGCTACCAGCTGGCTCTTTAAATAAAAGAGGTGAAGGCAAACAAACTCAATTCTGTAACTTGAAATGCAAATCAAATGTCAAATACCTTTCATTTACCAACAAAAATCGGACAGTCTGTGATTGTTTTTAATCACCTTCACAGAAAATGCATGCTTTATGCTGCAAATAGCCTTCACAGTTTATACACTTTGCAAAATATCAGAAATGACTTCTTTCTGCAAGCCTACAGTATCTTTCTATTGCATGTCTAAGTGGTTCACTAAGAAGTCACAACAGGGCCCTCTGTAACTTTTCAATTACACCTGGCAGTCCACAGCTGCACTGATATTTGATATGGGAAATATATTATTCATTTTCTATAGTATTGGGACTAAGTCTGAATATTTTTTGAACCTGGTACCAAAGGAGCCTCTACTGATGATGAGATCACTGTCTGGCTACTCAACAACTGGGACTAAATTCTCTTCTGATCCCTCCTTATGCTCTATGGGTAGTGTGTGCTTAGGCTTGGGGTTTCCTTTCTTTTCTTTCAGCAAATGTGAATTCTAGATGTTCTTCCTCAGGGAAAATAAGATTAAAAAGATCAGATTTCTGAGATGAAACAGGTGAAAATTTATCATAGTTGGTAAATTGGTGTGCTCCAAGGTGTACCTGCATGATAAAAAAGAACTGACTCCTTTACACACACATCATCTTTGGAAACATATAGATAATTAAGGCTTAGAAACTATAGTATGATTTATAAGTGGAAAATAAAGTGCTCTTGTACCAATTCTTACCTTGCTAATCCCATGGGAAATGATCAGGGTTCATTAACATTTTTACTGACATTGGTTATGGACAATGAATACTGAATGGCCAGAAAAACAGCTACTCAAGGTCTGCAAGCTGCATTTTTCTTTACTCAGCACCCACTGGAGACTTACACACAAAGCTGAGGGTGGCTGTTAATTTGAAACATTCACATTTTCAAGGCAGGCTTATTTGCAAGTTAGGTTGCAAATCCAGTTTTAACATATAAAACTGTTCCTTCTAAATGGAAGAAAATTAAGTATTTCTTGGCAGACTTGACTTCAACTAGAAGACATGATTGGAAGTAGATTTTTGGGGCAGACGCAGTGCTTATCCTAATATAATTGTGGATTTTTTGTATATGCTATTTCTACTGGTCCTTTCAGTCAAATGAAATATTCACTATTAAATTTAAAATAATAGTAAGTAGTAAAGGTTCAGACGTTTCCTCCCCTGAAAAAATTTGACAAAGCCAGGGACTGTGTCCCCCAGTCCCACCCTCTCCCCTCCACTCCCCCAAAATCTTTTTATAAATGTACACTGGAAAAAACCACTTGAAGTCAGAAAGATTGTTAACCATTTAACTCAGGTCCCAAACATTTATTTGTATATTATTGTGTGTGAAAATTGTTGAGACAATAAAGAGCCAAATACCACACATTATTTAACGAAGAACATGCCAATTAATACAGAACTTTCAGAGTCCTTAAGGGGATATATATTCTGAAGCTCTTTCAGCAGCGAAGTCCTGGGATTCCTCTCTTTGTTAGTAACTTTCTGGATGTTGTTCACTTTGGGATAATCAGTAGAAGATAATTAAAACCCTCAAAACTTACAGCATAGAATTGCACTCTAATTCACTAGTGCAGGATCTTAGCAATCACAAAATGCAAATACCAAGTTTCTACAACAACATCAATTTGATCACAATGTAAATCTGGTTTATTTTACAGTACACATTAAACAGCAGAAGTATAGCAATCAAGGTGTTCAGTTAATTTTATTAGAGTTTTATTTTATTATTAAGCAAGGCTCCAATTACATTTTATCCAAACAAGTGTGGGCAGTTTAGTCAGTTTGATCCAGATGTCAGGATATAATTCTCAAAAACTGTGAAGTTCCTGCAGTTTGAGAGGGGCCACCATCCCCAAAAAATGTAACAAGGAGAACAGGACAAGACAGACTGTCTCCATTCAGTGTGGCATTGCTGACATGAGAAAATTAACTTCCACATTTCCTGACTTCTTACATTTTAACTGGGTAGCTGTGTGTGTGTATGAATGGAGGGCTTCATTTATTTATTTTTGCATTTAATTTCCTAAGTTTGGGGTTTCTTAAAAGAGAAGGAAAGCAAACAAAAACCTCCTGTTTATGCAGTCTAATGAAGCTGATTTGGTGCTTTTGATGTGATATTCTCTGTGTGCTGGGCAAGACACACAGGGATAAGTGTTTCTTAGCTGTGCAGTTCAGAAAAGCCCTCTGAACTGGCAGTGTCCTTTGGATACAGCTTGAGCCTCAGGATTAATAACGTTTCTCTTTACCTGCCTTCATAGATTTTCTCAGGAAAGCACTGTACAAACTGTAAATAATTGAGCTACATCTCTCAGAACATGTAAAATTCACTCAAAGCATGATTCTGAAGCTGTTCGTGCTGGACATTCCTGCAGCACTGTGGTTTTAAAGATGCAGCTTCTGCAGCAGCTTTCTGGTCCCTTAAGTCTATACACAGAATGGCAGAAAGAGCTGGGGAAATAAATTTGGATGCTCATAATGTGTGTCAATGGGCTGCTGTCAAATGACAGCAGTTGTTTGTTATTGATTCTCTCTATCTTCACAGTAATGTGAACATGTCCATCTGAGATACTTTGTGAAAGAGGCACCAAAAAAGAGCATGTCACGTGGTCACCAGTGGTGTTCCCCAGGGGTCAGTGTTGGGTCCAGTCCTGTTTAACATCTTTAGTGATGATTTAGATGAGGGGATTGAGTCCATCATCAGCAAATTTGCTGATGACACCAAGTTGGGAGGGAGTGTCGACCTGCTGGAAGGCAGGAGGGCTGTGCAGAGGGATCTGGAGAGACTGGAGAGATGGGCTGATTGCAATGGGATGGAGTTCAACGAGGCCAAGTGCAGGTCCTGCCCTTTGGCCACCCCAACCCCTGCAGCGCTCCAGGCTGGGCACAGAGTGGCTGGAGAGCAGCCAGGCAGGAAGGGACCTGGGGGGACTGAGGGACAGGAAGCTCAACATGAGCCCACAGTGTGCCCAGGTGGCCAAGAAGGCCAATGGGATCCTGGCCTGGATCCAAACTAGCGTGGCCAGCAGGCCCAGGGCAGTGACCCTTCCCCTGGACTCTGCCTTGGGGAGGCCACACCTTGAGTGTTGTGTTCAGTTCTGGGCCCCTCAGCTCAGGCAAGAGATTGAGGGGCTGGAGCAGGGCCAGAGAAGAGCAATGAGGCTGGAGAAGGGACTGGAGCACAAGTGCTGTGGGGAGAGGCTGAGGGAGCTGGGGGTGTTTAGCCTGGAGAAGAGGAGGCTCAGAGGTGACCTCAGCACTGTCTGGAACTGCCTGAAGGGAAGTTGTGGCCAGGTGGGGGTTGGTCTCTTCTCCCAGGCACTCAGCAATAGGACAAGGGGGCACGATGGGCTCAAGCTCTGCCAGGGGAAATTGAAGGTGGAGATCAGAAACAAATTCTTTGCAGAGGGAGTGCTCAGGCTTTGGAATGGGCTGCCCAGAGAGGGGGTGGATTCCCCATCCCTGGAGGTTTTTCAGCTGAGCTTGGCCGTGGCACTGAGTGCCATGATCTGGTAAAGGGACTGGAGTTGGACCAAGGGTTGGACTTGATGATCTCGGAGGTCTTTTCCAACCCAATCGATTCTGTGATTCTATGATTCTAAGTGGCAGATGGACTCATGACCAAGGGCTGGACTTGACCATGGGGACTGTGACAGAGGTTATTCAGGAATGTGAAACATGTCTTGCAATCAAACAACTCAAGTGGTTAAAGGCTCGCTGGTAAGGAGGATGATGTCTGCAATATGAATATGGAGAAGCCCAGCAAATTGATTACAGCACACTCTGACAAACCCAGCAAGGCCCATGCCATAGGCTTTCAGTGCTGGAAGCAGCCACTGGATGGTTGGACACATGTTCTGCCACTGTCCAGAACAGTGTTCTGGGCCTTGAAATGCATGGCTTATGGCAACATGATACCCCTGAAAGAACTGAGTAAGACAACAGGACTCATTTCTAAAACAATTTCATAGACACCTGGGCTAAAGAACATGGCATGGAGTGGGTGTATCACATTCCCTCTCATGCACCAGCCTTCGGGAAAATCTAGTGGTACCATGGACTGTTAAAGATGACACTGAGAACAATGGGTGATGAGACCTTCAAACACTGAGATACACATTTAGCAGAAGATATCTGTTAGTCAACACTAGAGGATCTGAAAATTCACCTGGCTCTGACTATCTAAACTTTTATGTAGTGTAGAAAGGGAAAAAGTTCCAGGAATGTACATTAAAAATACACAGTCTGGCTTATTCCTGCCTCAGGTAAAGGCAAACACATCTGTGGGATTGTTCTCCCTCAGGAACTCTGGTGCACTTGGTGGGTAATGAGGGACTGTGGAAGTCTGGTGTGTGCCTTGAGGGAATTTGATTTTGCATGAGAATAGCCAGTGAATTACCTTGCATGATGGTAATTGCTACACAACACCCTATGTCATCCCTATGTCATCCCTTCTGTGGTGGCTATGTGGTAATATAACGAAAATCACCCACATTCATGAAGAATCAAACCCTGATGAAACTGGAAAAGCACATTTGTGATGGAACTAGAGCTGGCTTTAGCTTGCAACAACCCAACACTACACACCGTTTTACCTTGCCCCAAATGACTGTCATGACAAATTGAGCCCAAAGTCATGGACTAAATGAACTCAGCAGACTTTTACAGGGATGATCCATAGACTAAGGGAATGATACCTCTGGGTGCATCTATCTATCTATCTATCTATCTATCTATCTATCTATCTATCTATCTATCTATCTATCTATCTATCTATCTATCTATCTATCCATCTATCATCTATCATCTAACCATTATCAACCCATGGGTTTTGTCTTTTTTTCTGGTTCTCTTCTCCATTGTCCTGGAAAGACAAGAGGGACTAAGTTGCTGCCTTAGGTTAAGCCATGTCATAACTTCATGAAGCAAATGCTCTCCAGTGAACCTCCATGATCCACGGTAGATGTCAAGCCACTGCCCAACTGTGACCTTTTGGAGATCTGCAAGAATTACATGCAGACAAGTATTTGCTTGCTCTATGGTGTAACATTGCCCTTTCTTATCTAAAAAGTTGACCCAGCTGTGGGCAAGGCTTCTCTCACCACATATCTGGCCACCCAAAACAAATATGACATGATTTAACTCCTACAGTCTTCCGATACTGTATTTCAATATTGCATTCCAATCATCCAATACAGAATGTACTTTGAAAAGAATTTAAATATTTCTCAACTAAGTTTCCACTCTAACAATTACATACTGAGATGTAAAGCCTTATTTCCTCTTGGCATCAAATGCACTGTACAAGGATTCATTAATCCCATCCTCATTTTGCAAATGTGTGAATTAGTACACAGAAGTGCAGTTGTAAAAAACTACAAAGCAAATTAAAGGAAGAGTAAATTACATCTGTTCTCTTTTTCTGGATCATCCACTCCTCAGACTTCTGTTTTCCACCAATTAATCCTAAACTGAAGAACTAGAATGAAATAACCCACAATCCCTCTCCTTTTCAGGACAGTCCATTTCACAGAAATGTTGTTCAGCTTTCTCTATGCAGTAGCAATGTTTGTAATTGGTAGTAGGAGACTCAGTGTCTCATATCAGCCAGTTTTCAGTTCTTCATAAAATAGCTGCTAATGGTAGCCTTAGATAGAAACATCTTTTGATTGAAGAGATCAATTAGAAGATTCCTACCTTTAGGAATTGGTTTAAAACATTAACTGCTAATTTGCTGCTTTCTGTAAAACAGTTTTGTCAATTAAAACTTTTTCAATAGTGTTAACCTTTGTTTATTCCTGGGTATTAGCACTTTTTTTCATGAGATCTGAATGAAATACTACCCTAGATTTAGCTCTGCCTGGATAACTAGAACATACTTATGTGACTTCCATCAGAGAATAAGTCACAAAGTTTTACCTTTGGCATTGGGCTTGAACAGACATCAGGGACTAATTTTGCTCATAAATTCAAATAGCTCTTTTGGTTAAGTAAACCCACAGAAAGCCTAAAATAGTTACTCTTTGTAAAGCAAGCCACATAGTTTGAGGCATCCAAATCAAGACCAAACACACTTGGAAAAGATGGCAGCATATGCAGAACATCAGCATTTTGCTAAATCAGTATGTTTGCCAAATCATGTCCTTCTCTGGAGAATTGCCATCCCAAACCTGGAGGATGCAAAAAGCAAAGGATTCCTGCTTTTTAAAGAATGGCAAAATATTGTCAGATCATAAAATACATGAAAAAATACTGCCAGCTGCTCAGTTTACTGAAACATTCTGAGAGAGTGCAGTGCAGATGAGAGGGCAGAAATTGGCTGAGAATCAGGAAATATCTTGTACTGGAACAATCAGCCAACATGCAAGAAAAAGCCTGAAAAAAAATGTAGGATTAATTACATAATATACATATGTTTCCCATAAAGTCAATTTTCAAATCCAGAATAATTTACAATAATTAAAAGCCTTCTCTGGCTCAGGTCAGGATATCAGAGTTGTTGAAATTCTAGTAATTACTAATGCTTGATACATTTTCTTTGACTTTTCCTACTACTGAAAGTTACAATTTTTTCATCTCTTTTAAAAAAATAATAAAATTTTCTTATAATTTTTTGTTTGTTTGATAAAAATGGCAAGGTGAGTAAGTCTTTAGGAAGAAAAAAAGCCAAATGGGGGAAACACCTCTAAGCTTTTCAAAATTCTAGACTATTTCTTTATATCCCCTCATCACACCTATGATTTGATGGTGTTGACTCCTATTCTCTTACTTGCATGCAATCAAATGAAAAGTGATAACAGAACATCATTTTTATATGACATAACAGAACACGGTTTTGTTCTGCTTCTGTTTGTGCTATTTGAAGGAAGAAGCTTTTAGGGTGCCAAAATTATTGCTAGCCTTGTTAACTACTTTGGAAGCAGAATAGTTGACATAAGGATAGCCAGATCTGTTCCTTTATGAGAGTGTAATAAGACAGAAAATCATTTCATTGTCAGATAATGCTTCAGTTTATATGACACAATTAGATTTGCAATAAACCACAGACAGATTTGATAATGTCACTTATAACAATAATCCTGGAAGAACTAATAGGGTACCATTCAGCTCCCTGATGCCAATGAACTGAGAGCAACCTGCCAGGGAGCAGCTGGTTACCCAGCCCAGAGTTACATGTATGAAACCAAAAACAGACTTTGGCACACTATAGTTAATTTTTTTTTAAATTTGTCTCCCAACTAGGTAACAAGTTTAGCTCTGGTCTACATGTATTAATATTCCACACACTGGGCTCATTAGTCTAATCAAGCGGTGGGAAGACCACACAGATGTATGGATTGTTCAGCCACCCTGTCCCCATTCATTCACACACATGTAATAGCCCTGCCATTCACTCATGCATAGAAATGATCACAAAGGCAAACAATGCCGTGCTCACTCATTCACTTAATTAGTTAGTCACTGTTTCACTCACTTGGTTGACTCAGTCCTTCATACTTACAGCCTTAGAATCTCATCTCACTTTCCCAGTGAGTAATGCCAATTAAAATTCACTTAGGACCCACACAGACTGAGAAAATCAGGATTACACCCTCAGTCTGACAGATACTGAACTTCATGAAGCAATCCCTCAATGTGACTTGGAGTATTTTAAAATCTTAGGTAGAAATTTAGTGCTGCACAGGCCTTGCCTCCCCTTTTCCTTCTTTTTGCTTTTCTTGCTTTGAAAGAAAAATGTGTTTCTGCCCTTGGTATTATTCATTTAAATAAGCATTATTTAAAGCAAAATGTGTCTTTTATACATAAATCATAGACAAGGTTTCAACACTCCCATAGTTGTCAGCAATCTATCATTCATAGAGCATTTCTCAGCATCAGTCTGCACAGACACTCAGTTATTTCTTAATTTTCTTGGCTGAAATCCAGTTCCCCTGATTTCTCTTAATTGTATGTTTCACACCCAGCATGAAGGCTCCAGAGAGGGAAGTGATATGCAACATTCTTAAATTGTTAAACCAACGACCTCTTTCAGTCTATGATACCAGTTTGATACAAATTCAGACTGGTCATTCTTTCCATTAATATCTGACAGCACGTCCAGCTGGCACCTCCAGTGCAACGTTGTCTGTCTGTCTCTGGACCAAGACTTGCACCACCACATGACAGACTTCAATGTACAGGTCTGTCTGCATTTGTGCCCACGCATAAATCACTGCAATGCTCATCCTTTATGTCAAAAAGCACCAAAAGATTATCACCCTTTGAGTTTAGAAAGGGAATATTATATTCCCAGTAACAGCTTTCTCAGATCAGCAGCTGAGTGATTTTTTTACCGTTTTGATTCAGAGATGTTTATATGACAAAGAACTACATATTTGGTGAAAAACCCCTGCCAAATAACTAGAAATCCTTACACATAGGAAGTAAACTCACTGACACAATATCAAAGTAGTGAATGGGTCTGTGTAATCCTTTTTTGAAATTTGTATGTATTTGTGAATGCTTTCACCAAGGGCTAAGACTGGAAAACAAAAAGCTTGGGGTGCAAATGGGATACATATTTTGTACATCTTCATAAGCTTTTGTGAACATCTTGTTTTTATGACTTGCATTAGACAGTTCATTTAATGAGGGCATAAGTATTATTATCTTTTTCCTTTCACTGTAAAGTTGTTACATCTTTTTAAACTGACTTTTTGACCATAAAACCTACCAGTCATGGCAAAATTTAACAGCTTATCAAATCCACTCTCAAAGTGCTCCTCCCATAGAGGCAAGGGGACCAGGTACTTTATATTGTTTCATCAAGTTTATGTTGCTGAACAACATTTTCATTTTTACATTTATTAATCAACTAACCTTGAATATGTCAGATCATGTGCATATACACACACAACATAATATGCATAATTACCTGCTAGAAAAGGCAGGCAGGACCAGCAGGACTGCAAATATCTCTTACTATTTTAGATGTCAGGATTAGTTAATTCCAGAACAGAACAGGACAGGACTGCACCTTTACAAAGGAAGAGCTGAAAGTAAAGGACACAACATAAATATCAAAGAGAGAATGAGGAGGGGTAAATGATGTTAAAATGGAGGCCAGTGCCTGGCAAATTCACACAGAGATGAAAGGGTGGGTACATTTGGAGGTGATAGTTCCGAATAGAGGTGAAATGATGAACAGAGGAAAGAGATTTCACAAGTGCATTTGCTTTTGCAAACAGTCTGACTTATCACTACATGAGTATAGCACTTTGGTGGCTGAAGAAGTACCATCTGCAGCCAAATAGGAACATTTGATTCCAGTCAGTGACCTCTCTCTGCTGGGGTAATTTAGCTGTTTCCACTGAAGAATTTTGACGCGTCAGAAGCACAATATTCAAGTAGAGCTCAGGCTTTTAATCTTGAATTTGGGCTGATGTGAGACCATCATTCATCAGCATGCACTGAATACCTTCTGAATCTTTAAATTTGCAGCCAAATTCCCCTCTGTGAGTGGCTCACAACAGTCTCATACAGCTACACTGCCAAAACCACCTGCAAACAGAGCCAGGGCACTGCAATTTAAGTTCTCAGGCGGATGCTTTAATGGCAATTTTGCTACATGATACCATTTAGACCCTTAAGTGGTTTGAGTATAACAGTAAATGCAGGTCAGGTAAGGAAGAAAAAAAAAAGGAAAACACAAGCAACAAGGATGAGAGACTATTTTTCTCACAAAACTTAAGTGGCTTCTGTGACTACAGAATAATCAGAATTAGTAGATTCTTTGTAGTGAAACCATTACTTAGAGATAGTTTTTAAAGTCATCTTTATTTCTAATTGAAAGCAGGGCAAGTAAAGTTGTCTCTTACACAAATTGAAAAGGCTGATCATGTGCAATAAGCTTTATGTCTGCATGTTCAAAAAAGTTTGCTTCTGTTGTTGTGCAAAAACATTGGAGCTTTCCTCTCAGCAACATTTCTCCTTGGCCAAAAGGATGCTGTCCTGTATTTAATACAGACACATAGTTTGAGTTAATTGTTTGCATCACTCTTGCTTCCACCTTTGTCTGGCATCCCCAACAAAATCTCCTTGAACAGAGTATGACAGAACTGAGGGGGCTCAGCATACTGAAAACATTTATACTCAGTATAAAATACATTACACAGCTTTATCCCAACACGAGGCAAACATTCAGTGAAGGATCAGGGGGCTTTCTGTTATTGGGGGGGTGTGATGATGCATTTGCAGAGCTAAGAACCTGCTGCAGGTGTTACCATCGGGTGCAGAAAGCTCATAAAAAGCCCAGAAATCTGTGCATTTCCCCGTAACAGCATTTCATCAAATGTTGGTCAATGTAATTGCTGTTACCCCTTGATTTCTATTTAATTTTCACTGTTCTGGTGTTAGACAATATGCCTACACTTCCCACTGTACACGTTTTGCCTCTTGACTGTTACACCTCCCCACGTGCTGGGTCTTGTGGCAAGGGCATCAAGTCAAGTGTCAACCACACGTCTGCTTGTACAACAGGCAGAGAGTGCACGGCAGGTGTAACTTCTGCTGGCTGGTCAGCTGATTATCAAACTCAATTCTGCAGGGAAGAATACAGCAAATGGGGGGGAAAAGAGGTCAGAAGAGGTTTGTGAAATAGGTCATAAGGCTGCATCTCTTTCTGGGAAATTGGCCCATATGTACCATTAAGTCATTAATGGAAAAAACATTTAAAAACATGGTCGATCTTAAAGTGATTAGTTAAAGAATGCAGTCATTA
Source organism: Willisornis vidua nigrigula (assembly GCA_021164005.1). Taxonomy (NCBI): domain Eukaryota; kingdom Metazoa; phylum Chordata; class Aves; order Passeriformes; family Thamnophilidae; genus Willisornis; species Willisornis vidua. The sequence continues at coordinate 55,484 of JAJPCS010000298.1, forward strand.
ACTGTGTTAAAAGCTAACAGAAAAAAAATGGGTTTTTTATAACAGTGTAACAAGAGACCAACTCTTAAAAAAATGTAGCATTTATGCTGATTTCTGTGTAATCATTGCTGTGCATCACACTTCAATGTTATTACAGATTTACTATTTTAGGCTGTACTTACATTTCCAAACATGTAAACTTGCAAAATCTTATCAAATTCACATGAACCAAAATGCAGAATTTTAGACACACAACAAGCCAAGGTATCAGGAAAAGTACAGATTAGCATTGAGGAAATGAATAATATGGAAGGCACTTTTAAAATAAATAAAATATATTTTAAAAATCCCACAAAACAAAACACAAAGAAACAAAGACCGTGCTCCTAAACATTCCACCAGGTGAAATATTATTTGCAGTGTTACAGGCTTTGATTGAAGAAAACACTAAAAACATGTTTTCTGCTCAGGTAGTTCCCTGATCAGTCTTGCTTGGTTACCAATACCGTGTAATTCTGACAGCAAGGAAATCGATAGGATAACAATGCACAAAGAATAATCAATGCTTTGGAAATACCACCTTCTGTGAGATGGCAAAAATCTCTAAAAGAAACCATTCAACAATTAATTTCACTTTGTGGTGAAATTTTATTTGCCCTTTTTTTTTTTCAACTACCATCCTTTTACAAGGTGAGAACAGACACACCAGTACACCCCCACAGAAGCAATCACAGTTAGGAACATCCTGTGGTGCTGCCAAACAGCTATTTTTGTGTCTGATTGATGTTGGTGATCTAGCACTGACAAATCCTTATTCTTCTATTTCAGTCATACATACAATATGAACATACATGTTACAATCACGTGCTGGGAATGTGGAAAAAGCTTTTCTACAGTGTATTAACTGTAGGAAAAAAAAGGCAAAAGCTTTCAGCAGTTTGAAGGGTCTAAAATGACACTTTTTTCCTGAGCATGATTTCATTTGATTGGCGTGTATAATGTATATATTTCTTCCACATTAGCTGCTTTTCTCAAAAGCACTGTTACATGCTGCCATCTGAATTCACTCCCTTCAGAATGACTCCTCAAAATACCAGATTTGGTAATTCTTTCAAGAATTGTTGCACTATTTTTGCCTAAAAAGCTGATCTGAATGTCTCTGTATAGTACAGATCCTTGTTCTTTAATCGCAAGATAGTTGTACTTTAACCACAAAAATACAGCAGAAATAGAGAATCATTTGGGTGGTTTAGTCTGTGAATACAGAAAGTCTGTACAGAGCTTGTTGCAACATTAAATCCCTGAGTAGGGAATCAAACAACTACTAAAATTCTGGATGTTTGAGACAGCCTGAACTATGGATCAGGAAATCAGCGCCTCATGGAGTTCCTTGCCAAGTTCATCGCTATAAGAGCCGTGGTGGAAAGGTTGTTTTGCTACAGCAAAAAGACGAAAGAGTGACTCCATTCAAACTGTGTTCAGCTTTCCAGTAACCACCAGTTTCAGGTATAACATGAATAATCTTCTGTGCCAGACACAAAAACGTGCTCTGTGCTGAGCTCCAGTTCACAGGGCAGGTTCTACAACGCAGGTTTTTCCACCTTGAGGGTGACTGTGCCTGTTTCAGTAAGTCACCCCATGCTTACTTAGCAGTGGTTATTTTTACTTGCTGACTCAAACCAAATCCCATGAAGTGCAACCTGAAGGACTGAAATAAATTCCAAAAGTAAAGTTGTGAAGGGCCTGGGGAGCCATTTTGGTGGTGGCAGCCATGTTGGGGCAGAACAGATTCAAAATAGCTGAATTTCCAGAAATGACTAATATTTTGCAAATGACATATTTTTTAAGATGATCTTTCCAACTGTCAGCCACCCCACCAGAATCTGAGGAAGGGTATAGCTCTCCACCACACTGAGACATGGAACTGTAACAGGAAGTCATTGGTGCTGCACGTTTTTTGCTCGTAACTCACAAAAACTTTGAGAGGTTTAAAAAATAAAACAAGTTACTGGTAGAAACCCCTGTTCAAAGCCATGATGTAAACTGAGAACACAGAGTGTAGGAATGCCCACACTTGAGATCTCACTGCAAGTTTAATACATGATGGAGCCTGGAAATTTTAAGTATTTACAGAAAGACAGAGACTATAAAAGTGGACAAGCACATCACCTTTAAGTAGAAGAACACCAAACCTTATTTGACATCTAAGCCAAGTGCATGATTTGGGAATGAGATTGCATTTGTGATTTATTTCTTCCACAAGAGACTTTTACCACTCAGGACCTCTTTGCAGTGGCCACTGCTCATTTTTAGGGCTTTGATCCTGAAGATTTATTCACAAGAAAGAGGAGAGTTGATACTTGGTAAGGAAGGATGGCGGGAGTGGCTCTGGAAGTAAAGTTCGTTGCTCCAGTGCACCTCGAAGTAGCACAGGAAAGGGACACGGGAAGGGCAAAATACCCATTAGAAAACCTCGCAATTTTATTTTTCACTGCTGAAGATGAAGACAGGCTCGAGTCACCAGAAAGCGGGATGACAGCCGAGTAAAGGTGCCGGTTTAGATACAAGCTCGGCAACAAGATTGCCAAGCACGGCTCACGGATTAGAAACGGGGGGAAATGATAGCAGGAGACAGAACGTAGCAAGCAACAGGATGCGAGCCCGATGCGGGGCAGGCACCTCGCGCTGCTGCGATTGACGACACCCCCACGACAGCGGGAAGTCGCGAGGATGCGGGGGGGTGGCGAGGGAGAGGAGGCGGCGGCGACAGGCGATGTGGCTGTGCCGGTGAAGTTTAGGCAAGCAAAGGTCAGACACACGACACGAGGCGGCAGCGCTGGAGACAGAGTGACTCAGCCGGGCCGAGACATCCGCCGGGGAGCGGCGGGGCTTCCCAAGGGCTGCCGAGGGACCGGGGCCGCCTCCGGCTCCAGGGACGTGGTCACTGTCCTGCTGAAGGACCGGGGATGCCTCCGGTTCCAGGGACGTGGTCACTGTCCT
>JAJPCS010000298.1:58472-69067 GCA_021164005.1 Willisornis vidua nigrigula
TGAAGGACCGGGGATGCCTCCGGTTCCAGGGACGTGGTCACTGTCCTGCTGAAGGACCGGGACTGCCTCCAGCTCCGGGGTCGTGGTCACTCTCCTGCTGGGGGACCGGGTCTGCCGTCACTGTCCTGCTAAGGAACCGGGGCCGCCTCCGGTTCTAGGGACGTGGTGATTGTCCTGTTGCGGGGCCGGGGCCGCCTCCCGCTCCCCGGGGCTGCCGTCACTGTCCTGCTGAGGGACCGGAGCTGCGGCCACTGTCCTGCAGGGGGAGCGGGGCCGCCTCCGGCTCTGGGGCCGTGTTCACTGTCCTGGCGAGGGAGCAGGGCCGCCTCCCGCTCCGGCCACTGTCCTGCTGAGGAACCGGGACTCCCGTCATTGTCCTGCTGAGGAACCGGGGCCGCCTCCGGCCCCGGGACTGGTCATTGCCCTGCGGAGGGAGCGGGGCCGCCTCCCGCCCCCCGTGGCCGCGGTCACTGTCCCGCTGTCCCACCCGTGCCCCGTGCCCGCAGGTTCCACGTGTCAGCGGCCATCGCCTGGGAACGCGGGTGCGCCGGTGATTTAGTTCTCCCCCGAGAGAGACTTTTACCGCTGGGGACCTCACCACCTGAGGATGTACTAAAGGCATCCACAAGGAAGCGGGAGCTGATACTCGGTAAGGAAGCGTGACGGGCATTGTGGAAGCGCGGATGCTCCGGGGCACCTCGGAAGCAGCGCTCGGTGTGGGACACGCAGGGAAGAGATGTGGTCACAACGAGGGGGCAAAGCGCCCATTAGGAGGGTTTATCCTGGCAATGTCACGTTTCGCTGCAGGGGAAGGCAGGAGTGAGTGACCCGGGCCGGGGGAGCGGCCGGGCCGTTCCCGCCCGCCGGGACCGTTACGGCCGTTACGTCCCTCCCGCCCTCGCCCCGATTCAAACTCGGCAGCGGCGCCGGGCGGGAGCGGGAGCGCGGCCCCTCCCGGTGCCCGCCAATCCTCTCGCCGTTTCCCCTCCCTCTGCCCGTCCCCACGTGAGGCGTCCGCGGTTCCCGTTCCCAGCCCCAGCCCCAGCCCCATCGCCGTGCCGTGCCGGAGCGCGGGGGGGCCGCGCCGTGAGGGGCGCGGGGCGGGGGGCGGCGCGAGCCCCCAGCGCGGGCAGCGCGAGAACAAAGAGCGCCCCCCGCCCCTCCCGGCCCCCCCGCACGTGGGCGCCGCGGACACGCCCCCGCCCCGCCCCTCGCCGCTCCCCATTGGTCCGCCGGGGGCCCGGCCGCGTCCGCCCGGCCAATGGGGGCGGCGCTCGGCGCTCGCCAATGAGCGCGATGGCGATTGGGCCGGCGCGGTTGGCGCTCGGTCCGGGAGGGTGAACCGGGCGGAGGGAGCGGAGCGAGCGGAGCTGGCGGCGCAGCCGGGAGCAGAACCGGGAGCGGAGCCGGGGCGGCGGCGGGGGGCGGGTGAGTGTGGGAACGAGGGGCTGAGGAGCGAGCGAGCGACACCTCGCGGGTCGAGGCGGCGGCGGGAGCGGCTATTTATACCCCGGTCCTTTGTTATGGGGGAGGGGAGCTGGGGAGGGGGCCGCGGCAGCGGGGGAGAAGGGCAGGGAGGGATGAGAGCGACGGCGGGTCCCGAGGAGCTGCTCCCGAGGAGCAGCCGCCCCCGTCCCTCCCCGCGGGGACACGCGCGCTGCCGGCCGGTGACAGCTGGAGGGGGAGACATGGAGTCAGCAGTGCCCTTTGTCTAACTTGGCTCCCTCCAGCCCGGCCGGCGGCGCCGATCCCCGCCCGGCGGGGCGCAGTCTGGGCTGGGGGCGAGCTCGGCGTCCCTCTGGCAAAGGGCGGGGGGCGAGAGGGAGCCCGGGGCGGGGGCAGAGCCCGCGATTCCCTTCCCTTCCCTCCGCCCCGTTCCTGTCGGCGGCGGCCCCGGCGTGGCGGGCGGGAGGGGTGTGTGTGATCTGCGTGTGTGTGTGTGTGATCCGTGTGTGTGTGAGAGAGACAGATATCCGTGTGTGTGAGTGTGTGTGTGATCCGTGTGTGTGTGAGACAGAGAGTTATCCGTGTGTGTGTGTGTGTGTGTGTGTGAGAGAGAGACAGAGATATCCGTGTGTGTGTGTGTGTGTGATCCGTGTGTGTGTGAGAGAGACAGATATCCGTGTGTGTCTGTGTGTGCGTATGATCCGTGTGTGTATGAGATGTGTGTGTGTGTGATTCGTGTGAGATCCGTGTGTGTGTGTGAGATCTGTGTGTGTGTGTGACCCGTGGGTGTGTGAGATCCGTCTGTAGGATCCATGTTCCCCCGGCGCCGTGGTCGCCCCTGTGCCCCCCGAGCCCCCCGAAAGCCGGGGCGGACAGGCTGGGAGCGCCCTCGGGATCTGGGGCCGTCCTGGGGGTCCCGTTCCGTCCCTGCCCCTCGGGATCCGGCGCCGTCCTGGGGTCCCGTCCCGTCCCTGCCCCTCGGGGCCCGGCGTTGTGCTGGGGGTCCCGTCCTGCCCTCGGAGCGCCCCTCGGGACCCGGCGCTGTGCTGGGGTCCCGTCCCGTCCCTGCCCTTCGGGACACGGCGCTGGGCTGGGGGTCCCGTCGCTGCCCTCGGAGAGCCCCGGGGTCCCGTCCCCGAGCTCAGGCGGGGCCGGGGGTACCGCAATCTGGCGGCCGCCCCGACGCACTCCCTAAGCGGGAAGGGCACCGTGCGATCCCGAGCTTCCGGAGCGCCGCAAAAAAGTTCATTAGGAGCTGGAAATTGTGGGGGTTTGGAGCTAAGGGGGCCAAGCAGGACGGTGCGGGACGCTGTGTAAGGAGGGCACTGGGCAGAGCCGCCCCTGAGCACCAAACGTGAGGTTGGATAAAGAAGTCGGTGTGTTGTGGCATCACCGCACGTGTATTTGGCACTGTGGGGTGTTGGCGGTGATTCCCAAATTGTTACTAATAGACTAAAGAAGTGTTTGCGTAGATGCGGTGGGAATGGGGCAATAAACTTGTACATTACTCAAGATACTTATTTCTAGCTTACAAAGCTACACTGATTGTGTTGGAACAAGAAAAAAGTTGTTTCTTTTTTAAACCTGGAAGTTCAGATTGTCTGTCTCTCTGATAAGCAACATTTAACAATTTAAAGAACATAATTTAGTTATTGCAGGATAAGTTTGTCTCTACTTTAGTCCAGCAACTGCACTTTCAGCTGTTGTGAGTTTGATCTTACTAACATAGATTTCAGTGAAGAGTTTTTACCAGCACATTTGGTGTAATCTTCACTTCTAAACTGGGATTTTTCTGACAGATATGTTCACCTTTTTATAGGGGTTGGCACCTTGAGATATTTTGTGTGATTTATAAAAATTTAAAGGCCGTTCTTTGTTTGTCCCCAGTGTCTATATCAAATTGAGAGTCCAGGGAATGTTTATTTGTGGTAACAATAAAGCATCTTCAGAAGGGTGAGTATTGCTTGTACAGAGTGTACTAGGCTCACTATAGATTATTAAAATGCGATTATTTGAGAGCTACAAAGTCTTTCAGAAAACATTTTTAGTGTTTTAGGAGGTGTGACTCAAGTTTTGTGCGACGGGGTGTGTGTTTTTGAGTCATTTCTTAAGTACTGGCTATGACATAAAAAACGTTGCATTTCTTGTGGAGTTTCCTTTACAAAAGAAAAAAAGGAGCAAAAATACTTTTTCCTTCCTCTGTCTCCATAAGAAATGAAAGTAACAATTAAAGTTAAACAACCTGTGGAGAAATCTGTCAGTAAAATGTTCAAGGAGATGCCTACTGCTATTTTTGTCTGAAACTCGGAAGGATTCAAGATTTTAACTTGGGAGAAAAATTGGGACAAACTTTATTTTTTTCAGACTTTTTTTAATATGTAATTTCACCTTGAAAAGTGGCAAACACTGAAAATCCACACTGTCAAAAAGTCCTAAAATGTTTGCTCAGTTTAAAGTGAGCTACAGGGGTGGTGTGTAAACTTAGGCCAGAGACTTGAAATTCAAGCTCCGTTCCCCCCCCCCTGCTGCGTTTTCTTCCTTTCTTGTTAGAATTGTCAACGAGCTGAAATATGGTGGTTTCTTTGAAGATATGCCTTTAAATTGGTTTTTGTTTGTTCCAGAACACTGGAGCATTCATGGGTGAAGGGTAAATATTCCTGCAGTCCTTCTTACCTACAAAGAAACTTTGGGTTAGGGATGAAGAGAAGTTTTGTAGTGCATTATTGAATGCATGAGCAGTATTTTTTATATATATGGTCGTGTATATATGTGTGTGTATATATATATGTGTGTATATATGTGTGTGTGTGTATATATGTGTGTGTGTGTGTGTATATATATATATATATATATACATATATATATATACACACACATATATATATGACCACTTTCTGTAAAGCAATTTAGGTCAGAATAAGCCACGTCTAGAATTCAGTGCAGTCCAACAGTGTTCCCAGGAAAGTTGGTGCACTCTAAAATTCCTCTCATAATTAGTAAAAAAAAAGTGTCCTGTCACCATTCCCTCACTGATTCAGCCTCTTTAGCTGTATGGATCATGTGTGCATTTTTGTAAGTTCACAGCTGTGATGTTAAAACTGAAAAAGAATTTTAGATAACAGAATTTTAGATAATAATTATATTCATGTGATTGAGCAGTGAGAGTTATTTTTAAAAATGGCTGCAATACTGACACAAGACACACTTAATAAATGTCTGATTTATGTTGTGTTTGAGCAAAAGTGCTGTGGAAAACTTTAGTGTAAAGTTCTGTAATTCTGCAGTTGGTGCTTGCAGATGCATCTTCACTGATTTGAGAAGTGTCTGTGAAGCTTAAGAGGGAATAGAATCACATTTTTCCCAGCAGGGATGCTGAAAATCCCAGGAACAGGACCTGGCCTTTGCTAAGCAAGGAAGTTCACTGAGCTGAGCAGATAATTTTTGCAGTGTTACTTATCCAAGCAAAATGCAGCTTGCCAGACCTTTTTACAACGTGGGGGAAACGAACTTCATACTGTAAATACAATTCTTAGTGATGTGATGGAGGTGTTTAAATAATAGGAAACAAGAGCACTGCTAACAGAAGCTGCAGGAGAGTGAAAGAAGGTTTATTTGAGTATTAAAGCTGCTTCCAGCCTTTGGCTCATTCTGTCAGCAGTGCCGGCCTCTGGGAATGGTTTCTGATTGAAGAGCATCTGGAAATAAATACATAAATCTGTACATTTAACACCTAAATATGTGACTTGCACAGCTGTTCTCGAGGGGGTAACTCAATGTCTGAATGGACGAGCTGCTCCAGCACTGAGAAAGTTTAAGTGGGAACTTCAGTGAAGCAGCTCAGTCTGCTTGGAAGGGTGAGACAAATTAAACTCTTGTATAAAATGTATCCAAAGCAGTAAAATCTTGTATAAAATGTATGCAAAAGGAAGAGCTTCACCAGGGGATGATAAAACTCTGGTTACAAATTGGTAACTCTACCAGTTACTTGGACTTTCTGTTTAGCTCTGGGTATATGCATAAGAGTTTGTTGAGCTAAAGATTAAAAGGAAAACTGTACAGAATTATTATTTAATTATTCTGTCTGTTCTCACAGAGATAAAGACTTTAAAATGCTGCTGTTTGTATCCAATTATGGATGAGGTGAAACTAAAAATGAAATTTGGTGAAGGAGGGAGTAAGTTCTGTTGAGCTCCAAGCAAGAAACCATGAAGTTTTCTAAAACCTGCTGCTTTCTGTAGCTGGTGATAGTTGGCACTTTAATTGTCACAGTCTTTCTCTAGTTGTAGGCCTGGATTTCCACTAGGGTGGGTTGACTGTGGACTCGAGGTCTGGATCCTCAGCAAAAGTGAGAAAACCACTCCAGTGTTATAGTCAGAATGTGTATTGTGAATTAAAAAGATACAGGAACACGAGTAAACTTGGGTAGAGACAATTCTTATGAAGAAAAGTATAATTTGTGTATAATATTGATAAACTGAGATTCTCTTAAGTAGTAAAGAAGAAAGGAGTTCTTAGATATTAACAAATTATTCAGCCACAGGCTTGTAAGTTGATTGTAATTTTAAAAAATACTGAGAGAGAAGAGGGTGTCTGGTACTGTCCCTGCTGTGTCCAGAAAAAAGGTGCAAACATCACCCACCTCCAGACGAATGGGGGTCACACTCCTCTTTCAGGAATCTTTTGGCTACCTGGCTGAACTCTGGAGTTTTCGTTTGTTGTGCCTCTGCTCTGTGTGTGAAAACTCCTGTTGCCTTGGAATGATTCAAATGCCTGCTGTGCTTCCTGTCTAGTGGTAAAATCAGTAGCACTTCTCAGGTGAGAAGGCCAGTTGGAAATTTAGATGAGACACTGCACGTGACCTGAGTGCTGGAGACAAAAATAACGGTGCAACGATGGCAGTGGATCGGCAGGGCTGTCATTGGCTTCGAAAGGGGATGCAGCACTCCCAGAGCTTCTAGTTGGGATGTATAGATGATTTCATTAAAAAAACAGGTAAAGCTGGTGCCTTTCTGTGTGCAAATAAAGACTTCATTGATACACAATTACCGAATACTCCACAATTTGTATTAGTTTTCTTTTTTTGTATATGCATGTGGTGCCTCCTTAAATAATGTTGTGTGTGTAATTGTGCAAGCCAGGTAGCCCAAATTGCACTCCACATCGTGGGCTTTCTAAGACATGAACTGCAAATAAATCTTTACAGAAGGGTACGATTTCTTTATGCTTTTAAATTGTCTTTTAATCTAAACCCAGGCCTGTTTCCCTTGTCAGTTTTGTTGTGTCTGGCTCCTTTCCCTCCTGCCTTTTAGGTGGTTAGTTCAGTTTTTCCTGCCATGCGTTCTCTTTTCTCAGCCTGCACGTTGAGTTTAAATCCCAAAGCTATCAGATGTAATTTAGAGAAACAAAGTATTTGAAAGGAAGGAAACTCAACCCTTATGGCTCATATATAATTCTAATTTTTTTTATTGTGAGCTGGTTTCCTTTCCATGTTTCTTGGTGTGAGTGGCTCTGACAAGCTTTATATTTTTGGTGTGTAATTGTCTGATTTTGTTTGTTGCTAACAAGACAAAAAATTCTAGAGTTGAAATTAATTTTGTTCCATTGTCAGAAATCATGTGACTGTGTGTTATAGATGTTTGATTGACCTGTGAAACTTGACCATGGCAAATGGATTAAAATCATTATTATCATCATCTCTTTTTCAATTATACAGTTTATAATCAGGACAGCATAAATTTTGTCCTTTGTGGTAACTTCTTCCTGCTGTATGTCCACTATTTGTGCCGTGTTTCCAGTGAGTATTTATTGCTAATAGTGCAAAGTTCAATCCGCTAATTAGTGGAAGAAGAGATTGACATAAATGTTGTTTCATTCTTAAAGCAGTTTAACCGTCACTGATGTTCAGTTCCTGGGAGACATGATCAGTCCTCAGACCTGACTATTTGCAATTCTCTTCCACAGCCTGAGGGAGATGTTTTCCTTTTCACTGGAAGGTTGTAGAGGTTTTTTATATTTTGGTTTTTTTCTTGTTGCAGTTTTGTTTTGTTTTGGCTTTTTGTTTGTTTGTTTTTAATACAACCCCTTTCTCATTAGTTTTCCCCATTCAATCAAACTTCTCCCAAAGTGATGTCCGTGTTTTTTCCCTTTATAACCAACATTTGATGTGCTGGTGGGTTAATCCCCCTATGCCTTATAAAATAGGGATAACATCCATTAAACCCTGTTATTTTGTGGACTTGAAAACGAGAGTTTTGTAAACAACTCTTAGGGCTGCTTTGATAATTTGTAGCTCATTTTGGAGTTTTCAGGCAAATCTCAGATACTGGTTTGCCTTCAAAATTTGCCAGACTGTTCTGCAGTCAACTCTTCATAGGAAGGGTAATGTCTGAATTTCAGTTTGTGCTGTTTGTTTATGCAGGGAAAGAGTATGGAATAACTGTTGAACTGCTGAGTTGGCGTGTCAGGCTTTTTCCTACATGGAGAGTGTGTTGCTTTGGCACGCTTGGTTTGAGCTGCAGAACCTGTGGCTGTTTTGGTTTCGAGAGGATAAAAGGTGTGTCCACAAAACAAGCTCAGGAGGAATAGTCACTGCACTTCAAAATCACATCCTAAATTATTTTACCTGTGCAGACACGTCTTGTGTGCTCCCAGCAAGTGTTGCTGTTTCTGCCAGACTTATCCAGGATATCAAAAAGCTGAATTTTTAAGAGATGGAGGTGTTGGGCAACAAGACCTGGATTGGAATGTGCGTGGGAGTCATCCAGCTCCTCTGGGTGTCTGAATGGGTGTGAAGAGGCAAATTTGGAGGTACTTTTGAACGATTCAAAGGTGAAGTTCAAGTCTTACATAGAAAACTTCACTTTTCTAGGCTTGGTCTGATGTGAGAAATGTGGGATGGTTTTAATGGTGACTTGTAAAAAGTATGGTAAAAATTGAGCTTGAAACTTTCTGTTGCTGTTCTGCTGTTTGAAGTTTTAAAAGGTTTGATTTGTTTTTTGAGCCAAATAGTCTTACCTCATGCATGTAAATGCAGTTAAAAGTATTTGTACACACAGATATCCAAGGGAAAAGTAAAGAGCTGCATTACCTGCTGCACGTCGATCTGCTGCTGTTGCCCAGACTGAGGAGAGGTTTCAATTAGTGCCAGTTTTGGTTTAGTCTTTAACATAAAATACTTGGTTATGGTCTCCCTGCTCTCTATTCCCCTTCCCCCACCCCAGGGGACGAGTTCTTGAACTCCTTATTTTTATTTCCAAACCAGTATTTTTCTAAAAGTATCAAATGTTGAAATGTGCTGGAAGAAAGTGGTAATATAGGAAATTTAGTAACTTTTTTCCTGTGAAATGGGTTACTCTTACTCCTTCCATGGTATTCAGTAATGATTTCATGTCTGTTTCTGTTTCTCTGAATCCTGAAGTAGGGATACAGGGAAAGAGTTTGGTTTTTAAGGGAGAAGTAGCTGTGAAAGTTGCAGGCTTGTGTTTACAGACTAATGGCTCACTCCAGTGAGGGTTTATTTTTTTCTTTTAAAACTGTCTGAAAATAAGTTATACTACATAACTTTTTTTGTTTTACAGTTTTATGTGTTTAAGGAAATGTGTTGGAAATTTAATTTCTTATATTGAAATCTCATTTTCTCAGTAATAGATGTAACTCTGTTATTTTTCTCTGCTGAAGAGAGTGACACTGAGAAGCATCCACACCACTATTTACTGATGTGAAAATGTTCTAAATGAAGCACTCCCACAAAATGAGATAATGTCAAAATAAATCCAAAGGCAGTGTAATCCTAGGGAAAAAAGAAACCACAAAACTGATGACCTCCTGCTTTATGTCTCACAGAAAATCAGGAGTTTTCTGGAACGGTTCTGCTGCTGAATCTTGCTCAGGTACTTCATGTTGAACCAACCTCTAGTTAGTGCCAAAATCTTGTAAAATTATTGGGGGGTTTTGTCAAGCCCACGTGAATTCTTGTGGGATTTTTTATTATTTAAATTTCTGAAGGATATTGATTAAAATTTTAGCTATAAATAAACAGATAACATTTTTGGCTGTATTTTCTGAAGTACTTCTGGAAGTTCAAGACTTACTGATGAACTCTGAGTTGCAAAGTTTTTAACAAGCTACAGACAGGGTGAGGGATGTTGAACACTGGCAGATGCTTTGATAGTTTTCTGACCTAGAAAAATAAAAGATTCTCATTTTAAACCAGCAAGAATATAAATTAAAATTTCTCATGTTTTTTCCAGGAAGGAAAGGGGAGTGAAGCATTGTTTCTTTCTCTTTAATATCCAAGAGCTGCTTGACTCCTCATTCTTCCCTTTCTTTCCTGCTTGTCCTTGGGAGTTTCTAATATCTGCCTGGTCAGTGTATGCAGTAGTGATAGAAACTCCTGAGAAGAATTTTAAAGCAACATATTGTTAAACTACCTACATGAATGGACTGTTAGGGGAGAGAGAAAATACTATGGGAGGGAAACTGGTATTTATATTTTAAAAAATCCCGAAATCAAATGGAGATTGAAAAAAGTGTGACTTCTGTGAGCCCTGGAGTTGACATCTTTCTTTCCTGTCCTTTGTGTCAGTGACTGAATTGCTCTGACTTACTGTGTTTGGTGAGAATTTTGGTTAATAAGAGTATGAATTGAGCACATCCAGAATTGATCTGCAGACTTGGGCATTTAGTTCTGTCACGAGGAGCTGAAAATTGAATGCCCATGGCCACAGGTCACTGTGTCCTTGGCTGGATGGTCACTTTTCTTCAGCCAAAAGCAGCAAGATGCTTCCAGCCAGAGGAGTCCCTTGTTCTGTCAAGGTCTGGCTGCAAAACTGCCCCTGCTCTCAGGGGGGAGGTGATGGCACAGGTGCAGGAACCAGGGGCAAGTCAAAGTGCTGCTCTTTGTAGCATGAAGTGGGGGTGACCCTTGAAAGCCAAAGCCATCTGGTCCTCCCTGCAGTTTTCATAGAATCATGGAATCAGTTGGGTTGGAGCTTGAGCCCATCGTGCCCCCTTGTCCTATTGCTGGCTGCAATGTTTGTCTGGTATGTTTGGGCAGTAATGGGGAACTGTGTCTAAAGAGATTACTTTGTTAAAAACCGACTGGAAACAGTAAAGGATGAAGGAAAGTGCATGTTGGATCAACCCAGGCC
>JAJPCS010000298.1:74067-106817 GCA_021164005.1 Willisornis vidua nigrigula
CCTTTGGACCAGATTGATCAGGAGTACCTGTCTCCCCTCCTCAAATGTAACTCCTGACTTGGGCCTGAGTTGATCCCCACCTGACCAGAACTTCCCTTCAGGTAGTTCTAGACAGTGATGAGGTCACCTCTAAGATTGTAGGGTGCCATTGCTGCTTAGGAAGTTACTTTGGTCAGTACCTTCATTATTTAGTATTGAGTCTAAATGAATAAGTTTATAATATTTGAAGTGAGATTTCATGCAGCCAGCTCAGAGTTTGTGCCCTTGCTTTGGGCACTGTTGGCAGGGCTGGGGGCAAGGTGGGAGCACTCAGGGGGCAGGGTGGGGTAGCTCACTGACCAGGCTTGTGCAGAAAAATTGTTTTTAAAAACCCGAGTCTGTTCATTTTTGAGCTGTTCAGACAGATTGTTTTTCCTGACCTAGTTTGGTTACAGACTCATCAGCACTTGAGCTCTCACATTAGAGAAGGATGTGTAGAAGTGGAAATGAGTGACCACTTAAGCAGTGGACAGGTGATGACTTTTCCAGGTAAAACTGACAGCTTGAGGTTCTGAGAGGGAAATGTGGAAACATTTGGCTTTGTGGGAGGTGGAAGCAGCACTTGTGCCTGCCCATGCCCATTCTGGGTGATTGTGTTCCTGCATTACTGAGTTGTGCTACCGTAGGCAGCAAAAGGCATGGTTATTGCTCATTTTATTGTTCTCTTTGCATCAGATTGCACATGCAGTTTGTTTGGTTTTATATTCTCCATCCTCACTGTCCTCCCAGGGAACCTGCTGGTTAGGAGTGCTCTGAAGTGCAGCATTTTAGCAGCTTATCCATATATTCAAAGTATGTGAATAACCTTATAAGTGTAGATTAATTAACAAAACAAAAACTGATCAATTATGCCATACAAAATATGTTTTCATTCATACATATCTCCAAACAGGAATCCTGAGTAGAGGGAAGATAATGTAGTGTTTCTACAGCTTAAAATATTGTGTAATATTAAGCACAATTACAAATTAATAGTGTTCTCTCCAAAGGGCAGACCCCCTCATTTGTTCTCTCGTGCTTTGCAGTTGAAAAATTTTCATTAATTTATTTTCTTTCTGAATTTTGGCACAGTAGCCAGAGGAGCTTAAATATAGTTTTTGACAGCCGTGTGAGTGTTTGAATAGACTGCCCAATTTAGAGAATTGTCTGTGTGCTTGTCTGTCACGGGTGGATATTGCCAAAGTGATCAAAGAAAAGTGGGATGTTGTCTTTAAGTAAGACTATTTCTGTGTTCTGTGGGCAAAACAGGAGCAATTTGAGCTGAAATTGTTCTACACTCCTTTGTCTCTTGATGAGAATCCTGGATGTGTTGTACACAATTTGTCTGCTGAGAGTAAATGTTGGCTGATTGAAGCTTATAGGCATGAATTTTCTTAAAAACTCACTGTAAAGAATGTGGATCATGTGCAGAATTAGGAAATGCTCAGCAGGGTTTATTTAAAACACAAATACAGATGCCCTAAGACACTGCCATTATTTTTAAATTTATTTTAATTTATTTTATTTTTTATTTTCAGCTATGCAAGGCAGGGCTTATTTAAAACACAAATATAGATGCTTTAAGGCACTGCTATTATTTTTTATTATTATTTTATTTTCAGCTATTCAACTATGAATAGAAACTGCCTTGGAGCTGTGCCTGCTTTCTTTGTATCTCTGCTGGAAATGCCATAATCTGCCCATAATTTACTGACTTGGCTGCTACGGTTTCTTTCTTTTGGATAAAACCTTTCAGGGCTGGGATCTTTGGCAGTTTGGTGGTTTCTGTGGGCCCTTTTTATCGAAAGGATAAAAAAAATTGGGAAAGAATAAAATTTTTAAACAATAGAAACATCTATCAGGGTTCAGGAGGGGCAGAGAAGAAGGACAAGGCCTGGGGGCTCTCGGGGTCAGATCATCGCACTGAGACAATCCAGAATCATGTTTGATTTATTAAATGCAAACCCCTTAACACTGGACAGTCTTAAGACAGGCTTAACTATTCTTAGACATTTGGCATTTGGCTTGTGCCACTTGGGCTTCTGTGGGGGATATTTTGGAACTTGGTATGAAAAGTTGGTTGGTTCTCACAAATTGATCCTGACGTTCAGTGGCTTCTCGGCTCTGCAGTCGTAGCTGACTCCCAAACAACACAATTTAAGGAAAATGTGCAGGGGTTTTTCTTGCCTAGCAAGGTGAAAACTGTGTAATTTGTTACAGCTCAGAGTAGTTTCATCATTTCCACTGTTCACATTTGTAAGAGATTGTAGAATCATAGTATGAATTGGGTCGGAAAAGAGATCATCAAGTCCAACCCTTGATCCAGCTCCAGTCCAGATTTGGGAAGGGCTTTTCTTACACACAGGTACTGGTGCAAGTGGGCCAGTTGTAGGTTTGAGAGAACAATCCTGACTTTGCCCCAGAGATTCAGTTTATGTTGCTGTTTCCCTGAGGTCTTTTAATTCTCCAAATTACTTTTGGTTGCAGGGATGGAAGAAATGTCCATCACCCCAAATGTCCATCACTCCTCTTTAAGAGGTCATAGTTCTGTCTCATTTTTTGCTCCCCCAGCATTGGCTGTCCTTGCCTGTGAAACTTCTTATCCCCATTTTTTAGGTTTAGCTTCTTAATTGTGAGTCTTGGGGACAACCTTTGAATTGACATTGGAAATAGCCAATGGCACTTGTCTGTAGTCCTGATGTGAAGATCATGGATCAGTTGTACTGTGGGAATTAACTCTGTCCACTATGGATACATCTTCCTGTCCCAGCCCTGCCTTGGTTGTTTTTTTGTTTTGTTCTTTTGTTTGTTTGTTTTTTGGGTTTTGGTTTTTTTCTTTTTTTTTTTTTTGGTCTTATTTTCTTCTGTACTTTCTTCTGAGATTTGGGACAGGACAAGAATTGCCTTCTGCCCCAGCACATATGTCAGCAACGCTGTAATTCTGCTTTGGTCGTGTTGAGCTGCCCAGAAATGCAGAAACATGGTCCACTTGGTTTGAAAAACTGCTGAGAGTTCATTAACACATTAATGTTGAAAACCCCTCAAAATTTAGAGGCTTAGAGGTGACCTCATCACTGTCTTGAACTACCTGAAGGGAAGTTCTAGCCCTGCACTGTTCATATAAACACAGCCAAGACAATCAAAGTGACTCCAAGTGCATTATGACATTGATTATAGAACAGCATTAAAGCACCATGAAGTGCAGAAAACACATTATATTATATGCTAAACTAAGCAAAACAAAAATATGGAAAAACATCCCATTAACTAGAAATAAATTAGACATAAAGTGCCACTATATAACATTCAACCTCAATTCATAAGCAGTACAGAAAACCAAAATTGCTTCAGTTGTGATTCAGCCAAAAGACATGGAAATAGTACCAACGAACTCAGAAGATAATGAGAGCTCATCTGACAACACTGAAGTAACACAGTCCATAAAACAAAACCAGATTACATTTACTTACTCTAATACTGCATCAACCACAGCTTTTCTCATTCCAGTTTCCTGGAGAATAACAAATTACTCAGGCTCAAAAAAGCTTTCTTAACTGAAATTAAATTGCCAGATAAGCCCTTCTCATCAAAAGCAGATCTATATGGAAATCATATATAACTGGATTAAAAACAACAACAAAACAGATAAAACCCAACAGAATTTCCATCTTTCTTTCATACATTTTAAATACAGCCTCGAGAAGACACCACAAGGATTTAAGACCCAAGAGAAATACATCTGCACTGCATTAAAAAATTCAAACTATTCAATTTTCCAGTAGTGAACATCATTGTTACCCGTTTTATTAAAATGCTTAAAAAATAACCCTTCACAAGAAGATTAATACTTCTTTTTAAAACAGCATAACCCATGAACGCTCAGGCCAGTCATCTGAAAATAAACATGACCTAAAGGAACACTCCTCTTCCACCACTTTCAAACTCATACCTGGGGCACAACATGGACAATGACTTACTGCTCAAGGCACCAAAAACAACTCATAGGAAAAAAATAAAAAGCAGTGATGCTTATGTCAAGTTATAGCAAGAAAAAGTTGTTCTAAATAAAGCAATAATAGTAATGTGCAGGAGTCAGTGGACATACATCATATATTAAGTCAAATATATATAAACAAACTAAAAATTGCTTTTTAAATGGCATGTTTTATTATGAGAAAAACACTGAGTGGAAAGAAAAAATGTGCATAGATGGGTTATAGAAAAATTAGAGCTGAAAAAACAAAAAACTGTCCTGGACCCAGGATGCACATAATCATAGAATGGATTGGGTTGGAAAAGACCTCCAAGATCATCAAGTCCAACCCTTGGTCCAACTCCAGTCCCTTTACCAGATCAGGGCACTCAGTGTCACCGCCAAGCTCAGCTGAAAAACCTCCAGGGATGGGGAATCCACCCCCTCTCTGGGCAGCCCATTCCAATCCCTGAGCACTCTCTCTGCAAACAATTTCTTTCTGCTCTCCAACTTCAATTTCCCCTGGCAGAGCTTGAGCCCATCGTGCCCCCTTGTCCTATTGCTGAGTGCCTGGGAGAAGAGACCAACCCCCAGCTGGCCAGAACTTCCCTTCAGGCAGTTCCAGACAGTGCTGAGGTCACCTCTGAGCCTCCTCTTCTCCAGGCTGAACACCCCCAGCTCCCTCAGCCTCTCCCCACAGCACTTGTGCTCCAGTCCCTTCTCCAGCCTCGTTGCTCTTCTCTGGCCCCGCTCCAGCCCCTCAATCTCTTTCCTGACCTGAGGGGCCCAGAACTGAACACAACACTCAAGGTGTGGCCTCCCCAAGGCAGAGTCCAGGGGAAGGGTCACTGCCCTGGGCCTGCTGGCCACGCTAGTTTGGATCCAGGCCAGGATCCCATTGGCCTTCTTGGCCACCTGGGCACACTGTGAGAATAAGAAATTTCTGTATCGATTCCCCACCTCCCATCATAAAACCTGACAGAACTCAAGTCTGACCCATGCACAGCTACTGAAAACAGCCGGAAGCTTTCAGAAACTTGGATGAAGCTGTCCATGGCTGTCAGGGGCTGTGTGTGCAGAAGTGGAGGTAACTGGGCATTTGATTCCAGCCTGAAGGTGACACCTCTGTTCATGTTGACCTGCCTTGATAATTAGAAGGGCTGAAATTGTTTCTGCTCAAATTGATTGTGCTTATTTGATAAGATATTAACCTCAGGCATCTGGGCATTTCACCCTTTCCTTCTCCGTGGCTGTTGTGAATGGTATTTTGAGCTGTTTAGTGGAATGTTGTATGTTGTTGCAGTGCAGCTCTTGGGAGGACGCCAGTCCTCGATGTGGTGGTTTGGTGTCAGAGTTCTGTCAAAACTGTCGTTGCCAGCACAGTCACAGCATACGGTCCTTGGTCTGGAAAAGTACGGAGCAGATCGGCATATTCTAGCAGTGAGCTTGGATTGCAGTGCAAAAAGAGAACTTCAGTGCCAGCAGTCCTGTATCACAGAACTGAAGCAGCTGGCACCAGGAGGCTGATCAGCAAAAGCAGAATCAGTGGACTGTTTGAGGTTTTATAGAACACTTGAGAAAAGAGCAACGTCTCTAATTCTGTTTCAAAACTTTGTCTAAATCTCTAGAATTTCTTCATGCTTGAGAGGCTGGGTAGGAGGACTGTGCTTGGGGTGCCTCTTTGTACTTGGGGTAAACTCCAGAAGCTTATTGTAGGAGTTGGTGTCTGAGTGAAGAGGACCACTCCTGCAAGGAGGAAAATGTTTGTCTGCCATGGACATAGATCTCCAGAAGTTAATTTACAAGGCTGCTTGCAAGGATTCCAATGTGTGTCTTTGCAATGGGAATCTCAGAATCACAGATTATTCTGAGCTGGAAGGGACCCACAAGGATCATCGAGTCCAACTCTTCAGTCAATGGCCCACACAGGGGATTGAACCCATGACCTTGTCATTATTACAACCAAGTTGGAACCAACTGAGCTAATCTCGATTTATTCTTCCTCACCCGTTTAAATTCATCAGGTACCTTTCTGTAGAAAGGTATTGGAAGTGTTTAAATTAAGCAAGTATGAAGGATCCCGCTGATTTATAATTACAAGTATGGTTTTCTAGTGTCTGTCACTTAAATATATTTTCCTTTTTTTTTTCTTTCTGTTGCATCGGAATGGTATCACAAGTGTCTGATTGAAAGGAATTAAAACTTGGCTGTAATAACTCCAAGGTCATGGGTTCAATCCCCTGTGTGGGCCATTGACTGAAGAGTTGGACTCGATGATCCTTGTGGGTCCCTCCCAACTCAGAATAGTCTGGGATTCTGTATATACATATGCATATATATATGAAAGGTATTAAAGGAATGTCTCTGTCCTACCTACCTTTACTCTGACTTGTTCTGTAGGCAGTGCCATCAGGTTTGGTAATGTTGATGTGCCATTGTCTCTTGTAGGATAATCATGGGTCAAACCGGAAAGAAATCTGAGAAGGGACCAATTTGCTGGAGAAAACGCGTAAAATCAGAGTATATGAGGCTGAGGCAGCTCAAGAGGTTCCGACGTGCGGATGAAGTAAAGGTGCTTTATCTTTTGTTCTCTTGCCTATGAAATTATACAATTACAGATTTTTTTCTGAAGTCTCAGGTGATCTGCAGTTGACATCTGCAGTAACACTTTCATTGAATACTTTGTTAACCTACTGAAAACTTGTCTTATAAACTGATATGGTGCGTTTATATGGGATTGGCTTGGGAATGTTAAGTATCAGAAGATACTGTGGAGGGCAAGTATGGCAACTTCTTTAGCTGCAATGCTCTTCAGCAATTATTTTCATGCTAAACCTCTGAGTCTCTAAATGGGAGAACGTGGTTTGAATAGAAGAAAGGGATAATGACCACATTAAATCTCACATTTAAAACAAAATCTGTATGGTTGAGTTTTGAGCACTTTTTTTTAACATGTTTTGTTTATTTTTTTGGTAAGGGTAATAATGCCTTAAGATGCCAGCAAGTGACTTTAGAGTCTTTGATTTATTTGTAATGTTGTGATTAATTTTTAGAGTATGTTTAATTCTAATCGTCAGAAGATCCTGGAAAGAACTGAAATCTTAAATCAAGAATGGAAACAACGCAGGATCCAGCCTGTTCACATCATGACTTCTGTGAGCTCATTGCGCGGGACCAGGGAGGTTGGTTAACATGTGTTGTGGTAATTCCACTTACAAGGTTCTTACCACCTTCTCATTTTATTACTGCAAAATCGGCTGTTCTTGTTTTTGTTTCCTTTTCCAGCATGATATGACTTGGTAGCTTATTGTGTTTTGTATGAGTCTCATAAAGAATTTATTTCTGATTTACTTTGATCATATGACTTCTGAAAACTAATAAATATGTAGCAGGCTACGTAGCTTTAAATGACACACGAAAGTGAAGCTTCTTTATTTCTGGTAATATTTGGATCAGCATCCTTTAGTCCAACTGGTTTGTCTCTGTGATGTTGGGAGTTTATTCTCCCACCTATTGGAGTTCTCCCTCAATTGCACAAACAAGTGATTCCTTTGGCTCTTAAAGCACATGAAAGCTGTGAACACACCCACTTGACAAAGTCTTCTTTATATTAACTAAAGTCGTTAAACCACAGAGATCCTGCAAGGAGTTAGGTTGATGAATCTTTGTGTTGCACAAGCAGACTGGAAGCTGAATTTGTGAAAAGGATTTCTGTAATTGTGGTGCAGTTTGAGCACCTAAACTGGCTGTCAGAGACTCACTGAACGGGTGAGGTTGGAAGGGAGAACTTCCCTGCCCAAGCAGGGCCATCCTCGAGCAGGTTACCCAGGACTGTGTCATGTTGGGAGCTTGAGCAGGTCTTTAAGCCCCCTCCAACTTTCTGTGTTCAGCCCAGGTTAATTTATCTTCTTGCTCAGCTGCTCTGTGGGCACTTCTTCAAACTAAACCAGTATGAAGATGTTTTATCTGTAGTCTGAAAAGCTGGGACGAGAATGAAAAGGCTTTCATGTGAATAGCTTAAAAAATCCAACCAAACCACTTTATCTTCAAGGAAATTTGCACAATTTCCTTTTCCTAAAAATTTTGTGGAGAACTGGGGGACAGGAGTGTGTCACAAAGGTACATTTTTTGTGCATTTTGTTCAAATCCAAGCAGACAGGACCTTTGTGTGTTCTCTTTTAAATGTTCTTGAATATGCAATTGCATGTCCAGCTCTGTCACTATTAAATGGCACTGTGGGATCAGAACTTCTGATAATAATTGACACAGGTACACATCCAATTTTCAGCTTTTTTTTGTTAGAAGATCATTCCTCACGTTTCCTTTCTTTTTTCGTTTCTTTTTTTGCAAGCTTGGTGTTCACTGTTCTTTATGTGAATTTCCTGCCTGCATTGATAGAACACACTAATTGCTGCATTCAAATCCAGGCTCTGTCTCTCTAATGCTTAAGTTTGCCATAATTAAGACAAAGTGAGACAAAGAAATGGTGCAGACTTAAAAAAGTTGCTTTAAAATCTCCTTTACTGATGTGCTGAATTTCTTCAGAGTTGTGTAAGACACTGGCTAGAAATTCAGTGACTTGCTGGAAAGGTTCTGTGAGAGCCTTCAGCTGTGACAATAACATGTCCTGTGCTGCCCACTGGACAGTGAGCTGAGTTCCACCCCCAAACAACAGGGCAACATGGCTGAGACTCAGTGCTAAACATTTTGAGTCATTTTGACATAGCCCATTTCTCAGCCTGAGACATCTAGTTCCAAAGATAAAAGTAATTAGTTTTTAAACTTTTGTATTTTTCTTTAAAAATACATGAAAAATATGCTAGATGGCTGCTAGCTAGAAAATTAAACATTAACCTGAAATGTTGCAGCAGTAACATAGGATAGAATCTTGAATATTAATATGCACAGCAGAAATCTAATTTCATTTCCTGCACATTAAAAAGAAAAGAAATAAATCTGGCTTGTGTCATTCTCCAGAGTACTGTCTCTTTATACTGTTTGTTACATTACTTTGTGTATTTCTTTAGAAATGTGAAGCTCTGTTCATCTTTCCCTTCTGGAAAGGAGAAAGATCTTTTGTCACCACTTCCTTTTTCCCTTTCAGGTACCTATGATAGCTGTTCTAAACTTTGTTTTACTTATCTCCAGCCCCCCTTTGTTGTTCTTCTCCTGGCTTTGGATGTTTCTGTCTGCTTTTGTTTCTAACTTTTTTTTCCAGAGTTCTCCATGCTGCTGTCCAGGTATTTGAGAGAAGCTGACCTGTGTCTGTTAGCTGTTGATGAGATGAAAGAATAACCTAATGTTGTCTGTATTTCTATGGATTGTTTATCGTTTGGAGGGTGGCTCCATAAATCTCTGAATCTCCAGAACAAAAGTCCTGTAGCTGAAAATCTCATTGTCATGTCCAGAGTTGCATATTTAATCTTCATTTTTCCTTTTTAAGCAGTGAGCAGAATGAAAGGCTTGAGGATAGGATGAAGATAAACAGACAATAATGGGGAAACAAGGCAGGAGTTAGCAAGTCATATGGAGGTTTTATTTACATAAGGTGTCTTGCTGGCATTAAAGTAATATTTTATTTATTTTTGCGACATAAATAATACATGATTTCTGCAGTGTGTTGATCTGAAGCCAGGGGAATTCAGTTGGCTCTCAGGTCAGTGTAGCAGCAACAGGTACTAAATCTGTTTTGAGATACAAAACTCAATTTGTATCGTAGATTGAATAGTCTGAGTCAAACACTATCACAGCCACTTAATAAAAAGTGGAAAAAACCCATAATGATCTATTAGCAAAGGTATTGACATAGAAATAACTCTTGAGGTTTTTTCCTGCTAAAACTATTTGTGCTATTAAGCCCTAAAAAATCATGCATTTTTCAAAGGCTGATATGGGTAATTTTGAGAAACTCTTTGAATTTTGTACATTATGGAGTGTTCTGTGATTTATTTTTGTTTGGTGTTTTTCTGATGTTGTAACTTCAACCTCTTGTTTCAGTGCTCTGTTACCAGCGACATAGACTTTCCAAAGCAAGTCATCCCCCTGAAGACTCTCAATGCTGTTGCTTCTGTGCCTATAATGTATTCTTGGTCTCCCCTCCAGCAGAATTTTATGGTGAGTTTAAGCAAGTGCTGGCAGGAGAAATGTGGGGAGGAGAGGGAGGTGTTAATTTTAGAAGTAAACCAGGAACAATCTATTGCCAATTACCCTCTCTATCTTTGGTATTGGTAACGAGGCAGTGGTAATCAGAAATTAACCCCCTCCCTCAATAAAATAAAGAAAAAGTTAACTTTGATTGCAAACTAAAGCTCTGTCCTCAAAGAACTCGAGTTATCTCTAAACTCCTGCTGAAAATTCGTTTTAATTCAGGTGACCTATTGTCTTGTGTGGCCTTTTCCAACTGTTGATTTATTTGAAAGTATATAATTAGTGTAATGGGGGATGTTTTCTGAGGGCTGTGAGTACTTTTATGTAGACAATCAACCAACATACCTGTAGCAGAATAGTAGTTCTTATGGCATAAAGGAAACTTTATCCTCAAATAGTCTCCCCCACGCTGGTCATTCTCATACAGCACCTGAGTGTAACCTTTTTTCTGATTAACTTCACCATATGCAGAAGCCATAACAGTAGATTTCTGATGTAGGTATTTGACTTACTGGAAAAGCTTAACTTATTATAAATCTTTGTCACATCATTTTGTATCTGATCACCTTTGCTGATTGGTTACTGTGATAGTAATTGTAACATAGTGAATTAAATAGCTATTTTTTATCAGTATATGCACAGAGTTCCCACCTACATTTTTGTACTTGCTTTCAATTCATCAGTGTTTGGGTATTTTGGACTAGGGCAGAATCATCATCAGCAGGAAAGTTTATGTTTATTTTCTCAACAATAGAAGGTTCTTTTGTAGTATTGGAAGATGCAGCTAAACATCAAGGTCCGTAAATTCTATGGATGAAACATGGGAGTATCAATGCCTTTAGTGTATCTGCAGACAAAAATAAAGACAGTGCAGTTCACATTAAATTGTCAGACATGTTTCTGTGTTTGCTGTTTAGATAACTTGAATTTAGGATATTTTTGTGGCATATTTTCTTATCTCTGACAAAACAATGAAGGGATGGTTTCCACTGTGGTTTCCAATGTTAGTGTAGGAGAGAACCAAAGGGGGGTGAATGAACTTACCAAATGCAAGCTTCCCAAAGCCAGGTAACTTAATGAGTTTCTGTAGTAGAAGCTTTGTGGAAACACTGATAACCTTGAGAGCAGGAGCTGGTATTAGTATTTTGAGCCAGTCACCATGAGTGCAAAAATTGTTGAACATCAGTGATGGTTTTGTTTCATTTTTATTCAGTTAATAGTAAATGTGCTAAAGCAGTGAAGCCACTTGTTAACTGTGATAACTGGACTCTTGTCTTGTAGAAAATGGCAATGCAGAAATGGTCATTTGGATCTGCAATTTAAAATCGTTTCATTGTGACTGTTGTTCCCAGGTAGAGGATGAAACTGTTTTACACAACATTCCGTACATGGGAGATGAAGTGCTTGACCAGGATGGGACCTTTATTGAAGAACTGATCAAGAACTATGATGGGAAAGTGCATGGAGACAGAGGTGAGCCCAAACACTCAGGTATACCAATCACTTCTTCCTACATCAGTAATTGTTGTAGTGTTGCTTGTTAAGGGTTGATTGTTACAGGGTATTTCTAGAATCTCTGCATTCTGTAAACATTGGGTATAGCTGACTTCCTTATTTAAATATATTGCCTTGCATTTTCATAAGGCTGGGTGTTAAAGTAGTAGTATGGAGAAATTAAACACATTAAATTTTTCTCTATCCCATACAGTAATTTTTAGTATTCAGTTCTGTGCCCAGAGCTTTGGAATAAAATAGTTTAATTTCCCTACATGTCCTGCCCAGCAGAAGGTGGCAGGAGACATATGCAAAACTCTGATAATGACAACATTTACAAATGCAATTCAGTAGAATAACCTCTTGTAGGTTTCTGGGGGTCTTTTGGATTTATTTTCCTCTAAGGAACTTTTTAGCTATTTAAACTCCTCGGCTCTATAAGTCATCTTAGAGCAAAGTTGTGTCCCTCTGTTGATAGGCTGTATATGTTTATTCTGGGGTGTAATTTACCCCGTGTCCCGTGTGGGAGCTGCACTGAATGCCATGTCATCTGTCCCCTTGGTTTGCTAAAGTCTCAGTGAAGGGGTGACCTTCTGCTTGGTCTGTGCTCACTCAGAACTGGCTTCTTGTCTCAGTGAAGGGGTGACCTGCTTGGTCTGTGCTCACTCAGAACTGGCTCACACAAACCTGAACTTTACAGCTGTGAAGGTTTCTCTTGCCTTCTCTGGTTCCCCTTTCACAGAAACATTACCCACCTACTCCACCTCTTCACTCAAACAGGGAGTAGTTTCTTAACATTTATTGTATTCCTGTTAGTGATGTTAATGGCTCAGGGAACTTTCTGAGTTCATTGGGTGCTGCTCGTGAATGTTAAGGCTGTGATCAATAATAAATGCTACTTAGTCCCACATTAGATTTGTTGATGTCCTCAGGATAGCTGGTGCCTTTGTATTCCATAAGGAGCATGAACTCTTCCATGGACTTTGGCCTTTGCATGTTTTTACAGATTTACTGATTGCTGATATCCCTGTCAAAATTATGGCATTAGTAGTAAAGGCCTTCTATTATCGATTTATTATTAAAGGAGTCTGGTTTTAAAATTAATCCTGTGTGAATATCTTGAACACCCAGTTTGTGATGGTCATTTTTGCTATTATGGGTTCTTCAAACTGTATATTGAAAGAAGAAGCACTTCTTTTAGTTTTGCAATAACTCATATTCTTGAGTGACTCTAATTAAATGTAAATGCTGTGGGAATTTTTAATCCAGAGGCATTGCTGTGTAGGAGTCAGAGTTCTAAACCAGCTTTATAATTGCATGTTTGGGAGAGAAATTTGTAGCAACCTGTGTGTGTGTATTAAGAGTTCTGTTTGAAGCATCCAAGTGGTGTTTTCAGTGTCTACCTAGTAATAAAACTATTAGTTTCTGTCAGGTTATTTTGACATCCATCCCCAGTCCAGGTTCAAAAGGATGGTGATGAGCACTACAGATCCTACACATTTCATCGATATTTTTTGAAACTACCCCCCTCTGTCAACATTAACTACCATTTTTCCTGTGTGCAGAAATACCTTATTGTTTAACCTCTTCTGCCCTCTGAATGTCACAGTGGAATATGAACTAATATTATAATTTTATAATATTACTAATATGAATATTATTAATATTATAATTAATATTATAATTGACAATATTAACTAATAAGATATATGCAGTATTGTGTCCTTCAGTTTTCTCTTGATTTTTTTGTGTATAATTGAACTGTTTTTCTATACCCCTGTCAGAGGGATCTGTAGTGGGGAGGTGGAAGCTGAGGAACTGCCAACCAACAATCTCTGTGGAGATTCCCCAGCTGTCTAAGGGTTATTTTATAGACTATTAGCTTGTATTTCCAGGCTGGCTTGATTTGTCATGTTGTAATGGGGATTCCGGTATAAGATCTCCTCAGTAGTCTAACTGGTGATATCTTTTTATCTTCCAAGGAAGAGAGATTTATAAAGGTGTGCTGGTATCAAGCACAGAGAGTCTGGAAAGGAAAAATTTCCAGATTTCTTTCTCACCTTCCCAGCTGTCAGTCTAAGAGATGAATACTGAGTGTTTTAAACTCATCCTTGTTCATACACTGAAACTAAGAGGGGGAAAATACGAAATTGTTTTTTATAAACGGCAGCATTTTCCATAATTTAATTAAAGTGTGGGGAGGCTTAAAAATACTTCATAAACACCTTGTGCTTTTGTGTTGACTCCCAGTTTTGCTGAATTTCAGAATGTGGATTTATCAATGATGAAATCTTTGTTGAGCTGGTCAATGCCCTTGGTCAATACAGTGATGATGAAGATGATGATGATGGAGATGACAATCCTGAGGAAAGAGATGACAAACAAAAAGATCGGGAGGGGAACAGGCTGGGTATGTCTGTATGCAAAATGAAAACCAAAACCTTTTCAAAACTTGTTCAAACCCTTCTATATTAGATATATTTTCAGGCCTAAAGTAGCATGACTTTCATAGTTTCCTTTGTCATTTAGTTCAAGAGTTGCACAGAGAATACTAAAAAGGGAACTTGTGCCAATTTTTGTTTGCCTGTGTACTGAGGCAGTCAAATGGAACAAAAATCAGTAAGGTATCAGTCTAATAAATGCTTTAGTGCTCCTCAAAAATTGAAATATCATTATTCTAAAGTAGGCAGAGTTATTCTGAATTGCCATCTCCATCTGCTGGTGAAATAATTGTTTCTCCAAATTTTATTAGTACAGTCTCTTGGCAGGAAAGATCACTTAACCTGGTTTAAGTTTTCTCTGATTTAGAAATAAAAGCCTTTACTTTTTTTCTTTTATACATTTGAGTTTTAATGAAGTCCCCCTTTCTCTGAGCACCTTCTTGAGGTAGGAAAGAGTAGAAGTATAATTTTCTTGTTTTTCCAAATATTTTGCTTCCTTGACAGAGAAAGAAAGTCACCCACCCCGGAGATTTCCTTCTGACAAGATATTTGAAGCCATTTCCTCAATGTTTCCAGACAAGGGTACAGCAGAAGAATTAAAAGAGAAGTAAGAAAGTGTTACTTATGGTGCATTACTCTTGCTATATGAAACAAAGATTCCTCAACTTCATTAAATGCTTGTTGATGAGGAATAGTCCCCCTTGCAGCTGGTTCTGTGGCAGTTTTGGAACTGCTGCAAGTGATACTGTAAGGGCCATTCCTGCAGAGTCAAACAATACAGAATGGGCCAGTGGGGTCCTGGCCTGGATCCAAACTAGCGTGGCCAGCAGGCCCAGGGCAGTGACCCTTCCCCTGGACTCTGCCTTGGGGAGGCCACACCTTGAGGGTTGTGTTCAGTTCTGGGCCCCTCAGGTCAGGAAAGAGATTGAGGGGCTGGAGCGGGGCCAGAGAAGAGCAACGAGGCTGGAGAAGGGACTGGAGCACAAGTGCTGTGGGGAGAGGCTGAGGGAGCTGGGGGTGTTCAGCCTGGAGAAGAGGAGGCTCAGAGGTGACCTCAGCACTGTCTGGAACTGCCTGAGGGGAAGTTCTGGCCAGGTGGGGGTTGGTCTCTTCTCCCAGGCACTCAGCAATAGGACAAGGGGGCACGATGGGCTCAAGCTCTGCCAGGGGAAATTGAAGTTGGAGAGCAGAACGAAATTCTTTGCAGAGGGAGTGCTCAGGGATTGGAATGGGCTGCCCAGAGAGGGGGTGGATTCCCCATCCCTGGAGGTTTTTAAGGTGAGCTTGGCCGTGGCACTGAGTGCCATGATCTGGTAAAGGGACTGGAGTTGGACTTGATGATCTGGGAGGTCTTTTCCAACCCAATCCATTCTATGATTCTATGAATGGTTTATTAGCCTTCCTTTTAAACTATTGAAAAGTGGGTGCCTGTATGTCTTCAATAATCTGTTCTATTTTTGAGGTGGTAAAATAAAAGCTTTTGTTAAAAAAAGTCTCCTTTTTGGAGTTAGTGAGTAGTATGTGTGAAAAATGATATTCCAGGAAACAAATGCATTCTTTCCAAGCCAATTTTATATTTGTATTAATGCATATGGAATGAAAAACTTGTCGTGTCACAGATTCACCTTTTTAACTGGCACTTATTTCTTAGGGGTTTTTAAAAATCTGTCAGAAAATGCTGGAATAAAAAATACGTTTAAAAAAAAGAGATAATAAATAACTTCTGTTATTTTCTTTTGAAGATACAAAGAACTGACTGAGCAGCAGCTTCCTGGGGCTCTTCCTCCTGAGTGCACACCCAACATAGATGGACCAAATGCTAAATCTGTTCAGAGGGAGCAAAGCCTGCACTCCTTCCACACACTCTTCTGTAGGCGCTGTTTTAAATATGATTGCTTCTTGCATCGTAAGTACCACTGGAGTGTGCCTGGTTATAGCTTATGTTTGCAAGCCAGGAAACTTAAAAGAACCATGAGACAGTGCAGTGGGAAGGAAAGAGAAGAAAAAAATTAAAGCATCAGTATCTCTGAAGTTTGTGAAAACAGCTTGTCCATGTTGACATTATTTTGCAGTGAAAACTATACCTCAAAAAACCAAATGCACCTTTGTGGGGTAGTTTGTTATCCTTTTTTTGCATTTAGGACTTCATATAGAATTCCTACTTTGGACCAACCTGTAGCATCACTTCTCTTTTTATAATCTGCAGTAAAACTACATTATTTTCTACTATTTGTGTCTTACACTTTCTCAGTTTATACATCAAGAATGTAATGTATTTTTCCATAAAAATTCCTGATTATTTATTAAACTTTCTGCATTTTTCAGTAGGGAGAATGAACACTTCTGAACACTTTTATCTTTTATTATCTAAAGTTGCTTTCCAGCCACTCTACTTGAATCTGGTTATTTGAAGAATTGTTGGAGAGAGTTGAGTTTAAAATTGTGATATCCTTTCCACTGAATTGCTTTCATGTTGCCCCATTCTTGTAGGGGAAGGACTTAACCAGAGCTTAGCAATGATGTTAGTTTTCACTTGCAAAGTGTGAAGAGTAAAAGAGATTCTGAAGTGCTACTTGCGACAGTTTTTGCTCAGAGAACGGAGTCAAATGTCAAGGAGAAACGAACAGTTCAATTAGGAAGTGGTTTTGATGTGTAGTGGAATACTCTGATGCCCTCAAAGTAATTTTCTCTTTTGACTGAGCTGTTCATTTGCATGTTCCACTGTGAGTGTGCATGCTTGTTCATTTGGAGACCTCTGTGCTTTGTCGGCAGCTCCTCATCCAGCACACATGCAAAATCTGCCTGTGTTTGTACTGCACACCGAGGGCTTTGCACAGTGCTGCTGCTTTTTAGTGTCCCTCAGTTGCCTTTCAGCTTGAGGAGGAATTGGAGTTGTTCTCAGATGGTGGGCAGGAGGGAAGCTTTTCACGTTCCTAGTTCCTGGAATATTTGTGCCTTTTGGAGTCAGGTCTATTAGTTTCACTTTCTCCTTATATTCTGTTGACAACACGTGCTTGAAAATACAAGTTAAAAAATAAAAAGAAGCTCTTACTTGTGAATAATGCTCAAGAACAGTAAGTTTGTGGAGGTGTAGCTGCTGCCTTGTCCAACCAGCCTCACTGTGATGGGTTCTGTGAAGCTGGAGGGTTTGTAGCATCTCAGTCCCTGGCATGACTCATTCCAAGAAGTGCTGTGTGCAGCCTTAGTAGGGCAGGGAAGTGAAACTGTGGGCTGCCTCTCAGCAATCCATTTGTCTGGCAGGGGTTACATGAGTTCTTGACACTCTGAATAGTTCAGTGGAGAGATTGAGTGCCATTTTAAAAGGATTTTGATTTTTAAGTCAACAAAAAGCGTTGTCTGGACATAGTGAGAACAAACTCTGGTGGCACCTTGGAAGACTTCAGGTATTTCTGCACCAGTGTTTCTAGGTCATTTTTCTCACTGATTTTATAAACTTCTGTGAGTTTTCCAGTGAAGATGTGGTGGGTTTCTCTAAAATACATGTATATTTCATTAGTCTATGTAGATTTGCCTGTCATTTTTGCAGATTGACAGAGGTAGAACTGAAAGGTTCCACTGACCATCAGTTGGTTCCTACTACTCTGGGGAGCCTGGTATTAGCAGTTCACAGTTTTGAGACACCAGCTCTGTGAGACTTCTATTCTTTAGGTGCTGGGAAAGGTTGGTTCATAGTGTTGTACATTTTGACACATTTTTGAGTGCCACGTTCAGCCAGTGTGAAAGTCCAGAGTTTTTGGCTGAAACACTGACTCAGTTCTCACAGTAGCAGCTCCTTTAAGCCAAAAGCTCTGTGTTCATAACCTTGAGATGGAAGACAAAGTGTTTATGCTGAAGGATGGCCCGAGTTCCTGTTGCTGGTGAATTTTGATATGTCCCTTAAACAAGTCAGTGTTGTGTCCAGCCTGGTGTATGTCCACGGCTTCGTTCAAACTGTACCTCGTAGTTAAAAAGCAGCCAGACTTAAGCCATCCCTTCAGGATTTCTGGGCCAGAGCAGAAAGAGGGATGAATAGCACTTTCTTTCACTGTGAAAGCATTCAAGATATACCCTTGTGTGAGGATGGAGTGTGAAATTACTGGTTATGATGATGGTCTTCATGACAGCACATGTCTTGTCACTGATAATGATGTGTTTGGTACTTGATCATTGCAAAGAGATCTCATGAAGCTCAATTTACACAATCACTGGACACTGAATGTAGGGAACTGATGCTTCAGTCACCATTCCCTGAAAACATCCCCAAATTTCACCTCAGCAATGACTGCTCACTGCTTTGGATGCATTGCTTCCTTTTGCTTTTGTCCATAGCACCGCCAGAGAGAGTTTTGTTTTCTGTCTCTGTCTGTCTGTCTGCGTGTCTGTCCAGAGCTGGGAATTTATCTGTTAAAAGCTCAGAGAGTCAGTTGTGTGACCTCTTTGCTTCCTGTGAAATTCTAAGACTGTTGGTCAAAACTCACTGGGCTCATTGCTGAGAACAAGTAACTCATCAAAAATAAAGAGGCTGTTCTGGCTAATGGAAGTCTGCACTAGCAATTTTCAGTGTCTCTGCAACAATTTACCAATTTAACTTTTGAAAAGAGTTGATAACATTTCTACAGTTACCTCTGATCTGCTTCATGCACTTGCCAAGTGCTGTGGGATGATGTCCTGGCTTCTGCAGCTGGCATTTTTGATGAATTACTTTGGAAATGTGGTGGGCCACAGTGATCAGATTTGTACTTTGAAAGGTGCAAATCTCTGTAGAAGGCATAGAGAATTAAAAAAAAGCAGCAATTCTATTGGATCTGGTCTTGCTTTTTGTAATTTCCCTGCTTAGATTCCACTTTTGTTAAGATTATCCTTGTTTTATGGAGTTTCCAATCTCTGTTCTAGAACATTTGAGTTGAATGTAGGAAACGTTATCATTAGATTTTTAACATGTCAAGTCCCCTTGACAACCTGGCAATCCCTTTATGTGCAGGTGATGACAGTACTGAAAAAACTTGTGTACCGACTTCATTTGCTGACAGCAAGGAATTATGCCTAAATGTCTGGACTAACAAAGAATTTAGAAGAAGGAAAAGTATCAGGTAGGGAGAATTTCCCAAATAGCCTGACTGTGAAGCAGATGTACATTTCAGGCTAACCTGTTGCCTGTGTACTTTCACATTATGAAAAACACGAGAGTCGAGCCCATTGGGGATGAGACAGATAATAAATCTCAAAGACCAAAAATACGCTCAGTGAAGCAGTTTTAGAATGATTTTCTGAAGGGAATTATTAAAGCAATACGGACTTTAGTTATTTAGGAAACCCTGCAAAGTCTTCTGTGATTTTTTGAAAGAAATTATTACTGATATTTGAAAAATTATTAATACAGCTATACCAATAGTTTTATGCTTGTCGTGGGTCCTTTCTTTGTAACAAGCTTCCCCCCAAAAACCATCCCTCTCAACAGTGGTGGTAGATTTTGGCTTTGGTTGTCTTTACTGTGCTGGGTGTTTTTTAGTTGAATACAAGATATGAGACTAATATTAAATATCAGATACAGCCTCCTTTTGAGGTCTGGCTGATTTATAAGTATCAAAGGTTGATTTGTTTCACTGCATTGCAGACTTAGCATTTCTTGATTGTCTAAAGAAAAACAATTTTTGAAAAAGCGCCATTTTAGGGCCTCACAAAATGAACTTGTGAGAGAAATGTTTGCATCTGCAGGTGACATGTTAAAAGAATAGTTTTGATTTCTGCATAGCCTCTGATATGGATCATGGCTTGCAAATGTTTTACTGTTCTTTTGCATTGATGTAAAATTATTTGCCTTGTGGTGTGAAGAGAAGGGAAAACAGTTGGATGGAAAAAAGCCCTGAATGAAATGGTATAATGTGTAAATTTAAAGATACAATGTTAAAAAATGGGGTGGCTTTCCCCTCCACTTTTGGATGGGGGGCTCCCATCATCTCATTGTTAAAAGCTGGAAAAATGGGGAATAACTGGGCATTTAATTGCTGGGGTTTCTGGTTGTTTAGCATGTTTTACTTAGGGAATGTATGAATGCTGCAAGGATATGTGAAACATGAGGAGGGACACACCACATAAAAGCTTTGAAATGGAATCTCGGGGAAGAAAGAGTGTATAAATTACCTTCCTATACTTGTAAATAATTTTTACATAGATATGTACCCATTTATAGAAGATGGAAGTTTTTTTGTGTTCCCAGACTTATAAAATATAATACATTTTTTGAAGAAAGGGATGCAATATTTAATTAATGATACTTTTGTATTGTTCATACCATTTTAAGAAAGCCTTGGAAGAACATGTTGCTTCACTGGGTCCCCATGTGGTGTTGTCATTAATACAGGCACAATGTTACAGAATTTATAACCTGCCTTCCTTAAGGGAGGGCAGCACGGAGGGCTGGTGGATGGTTCCAAGGCAGAGTGGTTTCACCGGAGCAGCTCTGGTAGGAAGTGCTCACCACTGGTGCCAAACCAGTGTGCCTGCAGAGCTGTGCTGCAAACCAGACCATTGAAATGAAATTTGCTTTTAAAAACTTTGCCTGCGAAGACATATTTGGGCTCTGCCCTCAGTCTTCCAAAGGGAAGGAGCTGGATTTAAAAAGGTCAGTCCTGAAAGCACAGTGGACACACAGAGAGAAGCCTCGTGCGTGATCTGGAAAGAAGCTGAGTAGGAAAGCCTGTGGTGGTGGTTCATGAAGGAGCAGGATGTGTGTGGAGTTGGTGTGGAACAGCCCCTTGAGATCAATGTGGGAAAGAGGGGAGGGATTTCTTCTTCCAGTTTGAACATTAACACTTTTAATTCACCGCATGTTTAAAAACTTCACTGTCAGGAACAGTTGCCTCACTGCAGCTGAGGTAGAACTGCAGCTTAAGTGCTTTTACACAGCTTGGAATTCACACTTTTTCGGATGAGCATATTTTCTAGGCCTTCTTGGAGCATTAGCAAACAGTCAGCACTGAGTAATCTCTTTTTTTTACCTTATGAACTTCAGTGCGTTCTCCATTTTTGTTCCTTGCAGTTCTGTAGCCACTGTTAACACATCTAGAGGGGCAAAGTATTTATTGATGTGTATCTGTCTCTATATATAAAAACCAAAATAATTTTTTCTTTAAAGAACTTTTTTTTTAAAGAAAATTACAGAACACTAAGGATAGTGTTTCAGAAAGCTCCTAAAGTAATTTGGGAGCATAATTATATGGGTTTGGGTGAGAGTGTAGTGGCAGGTTTTCCAGGCTTCAGTTAAGTAAGTGTGGAGAGGCAAGACTGTGAAAGTCATTCTCTCTGAAAACATCCTGCTGGGAGGAGAACAGGCTCTGGCAAGGAGAGTGCTGTTACAAAGGTGTTCATGTTGCATGTGTGACATACCCAGTTCTGCTCTGCAGGTTGTGCAGAGTTACAGAGTCTGTCAGATCCATGGGCAGACGCCTCTCCACGAGCTGCAGACTTGACTGTGGTTGTTCTGATCCACAGTGACTGTGCAATGATGTCTTGTTCTTACCTGCAGCTGGGATACAGGAACTGAGCTCTTACATCCTGGCAGCTTAGCTGGAGTGCTGATAAACTAATAGAGCAAAAATACTCATGTGTCTCGTCCTCATTGTTGAAAATATAAAGTGGGTTCATTACCTTTCCAAAGCGTGTATGAGGTTGGGTTATTGGACAAGGTAGAAATTGAACAACTGAATCTGACAGATTGAAGAGATGATCCTGCATTAATAGGAGAAGCTCTAAATTAATTCTGTTTAAAATGACAACAAAGTAAGTCTGCATTTTTGTCAGGAAGGGAGATAATAGAGCAAATCTTCCTTGATAGATGAAATAAATGTGACGATTATCTCTGCTGATGTAATTGGCTTTAAACTGAAAGAGATGGGTAGATTTACATTTGATATAAGGAAGACATTCTTGATGTGAGGGTGGGCAGGCCCTGGCACAGGTGCCCAGAGAAGCTGTGGCTGCCCCATCCCTGGGAGTGTCCAAGGCCAGGCTGGATGGGGCTTGGAGCAGCCTAGTCTGGTGGAAGGTGCCCTTGCCTATGACAAAGGGTTTGGAATTAGATGATCTTTTAAGTCCCTTCTGAACCAAACCATTCTGTGATATGTGAAACTTTCTTATGTGCTGTCTCTGTGTATTTAAGTGGTAAGTCAGATGTCACTATGTGGGGTTTATTTTGTGCTTTTTTTCCATTTGTTAATGTTTTTATTCTGGTTTTAGTAAAGTCTTGGTAAACCTTGTGTTTTGAATACTGTTAGATATTTAATGTATTTTTATATGAAAACTTAAAAATGTGATGTTTTGATTCAACAGCATTCCATGCAACTCCCAATACTTACAAACGAAAGAATACAGAAACAGCATTGGATAATAAGCCTTGTGGACCCCACTGTTACCAACATTTGGTAAGATAATTTTATGTTTTACAGTTCACTGAGTGCTTCTGCCAGCTGCAGTGTGGCAGGATAGATACACTTAATATAAGGACAGGCTGGATTTAGGATAGTGCAGACACTCATAGGCCTCTTGCAGTCAAGTAGGTTTTCTTCAGTGGGTGTGAAAGAAAGGATTTAACTTCCAATTGTCTTAAGCAGGAATACGTTTAGATCTGTTAGATATAGCCTGAGATATTTGTAGGGAAGGAATATTATCACCTCCTAATAATGGTGTTGCTGCTGTGATGTCCAGACTAGTCAAGGAGCTGCAGATTTGGCTCTCTTGTAAATTATATCGCAGCTGAAAATTATAAAGGTTTTTTAGTTTGTCAAAGGCAGGTTCCTTCCAGGACTTGTGTTCTTAAGAAGCAAAAAGATGGAAATCAATGAGGTGAAAAGTTTAGTAATAAAATTCCAAATCTCTCTCATAATTCCCCTAAATTTTTTAGTATGGGAAACTTTTCCAATCTAAAAACTTGCTACACATCATACTCCTTTCAGCCAGAAAACAAATTACCAGTGCTTGCATTTTAAAAAATGCAGAGCACATATTGCTAAAAGTGCCACGTGCAAGAAGAGTTCCTGTATTTTGACAGGTATCCTCTGCAGGAAATTCTCATTTTTTCTGTCATCTGGGAAAACAGAAATTTACTACTGAATTATTTTCCACTTGGCAGCCAAAATAAAGGGAGAACTGTAATACTGACATGAGTATTTTGTAAATGTAGTTTTTTTTTTCATGGTAGCATCAGAAGTATTTTATGGTTGTTAGTGGGATCACAGGGTTGGAGTTCATTTAACGGGAATTTCTGTGCATATGATAATTTATAGCATAATGCAAAGTTACACAGAGTGCAAGCAGAACTGTGCTGCCCCAAGCCTTGGCCACAGGGGAAAATGCTTTTGAATTATTTTGCTGCAAATTGTCACATTTTGTGCTCAGGAGGGTGCGAAGGAGTTTGCGGCCGCGCTGACCGCCGAGCGCATCAAGACGCCGCCGAAGCGCCCGGGCGGGCGCCGCAGGGGGAGGCTCCCCAACAACACCAGCAGGCCCAGCACACCAACCATCAACGTCCTGGAATCCAAGGACACAGACAGTGACCGGGAAGCTGGGACTGAAACTGGGGGAGAAAACAATGACAAAGAAGAAGAAGAAAAGAAAGATGAAACATCCAGTTCCTCTGGTATGGCTGTCAATGCTCTTTAGTCGATTAGCTGTAGTGCTTGGGAAGATAAAACAGAACCAAACCAAACCAAACCAGAGATTAGCTCAGTTGGTTAAAATTTGGTTGTAATAACGCCAAGGTCATGGGTTCAATCCCCTGTGTGGGGCATTGACTGAAGAGTTGGACTCGATGGTCCTTGTGGGTCCCTTCCCACTCAGAATAGTCTGTGAATTCTGTCTGTGGAAAAAGCTCAGCAACAAGAAAACCCACCAAAACAAGTTTCACAGACAGACTAGTGAGAGATTCACAGACTATTCTGAGTTGGAAGGGACCCACAAGGATCATCGAGTCCAACTCTTAAGTCAGTGGCCCACAGAGGGGATTGAACCCATGACCTTGGCATTATTACGGCCAAGTTTTAACCAACTGAGCTAAAGTTGAACCATGGGATCCTAGAAAATGTGTATTTGGAATGTATAGAACTGAGTGTAAAAAGACAGAGTAACAATACGAATTTAATGAAACAAAACTATGTAAGGAGATATCCACATTGTCTCCATTATCATAGAATCACAGAATTGATTGGAAAAGCCCTCCGAGATCATCAAGTCCAACCCTTGGTCCAACTCCAGTCCCTTTACCAGATCATGGCACTCAGTGCCACGGCCAAGCTCAGCTGAAAAACCTCCAGGGATGGGGAATCCACCCCCTCTCTGGGCAGCCCATTC
Source organism: Willisornis vidua nigrigula (assembly GCA_021164005.1). Taxonomy (NCBI): domain Eukaryota; kingdom Metazoa; phylum Chordata; class Aves; order Passeriformes; family Thamnophilidae; genus Willisornis; species Willisornis vidua. The sequence continues at coordinate 98,485 of JAJPCS010000298.1, forward strand.
CAATCCCTGAGCTCTCTCTCTGGAAAGGATTTGTTTCTGCTCTCCAACTTCAATTTCCCCTGGCAGAGCTTGAGCCCATCGTGCCCCCTTGTCCTATTATGTATAGATTATGTAATTTGAATAGCTACTATGAGCTTCTGGAAGAGGTGTGTGAAAAGTGCTGGGGGTTTTGTGGCACTTAGGAATAAACAACAACAAATTGGGATATTTTTAACTGCACTTGATGATTTGAAATTTTTAATGGCTGTGTAAAATTTTTGAAATTATGTTACTCTCAATGATTTATTACAGAAGCAAATTCCAGGTGTCAAACCCCAATAAAGATGAAGCCAAATACTGAGCCTCCAGAGAATGTGGAATGGAGTGGTGCAGAAGCCTCAATGTTCAGAGTTCTTATTGGCACTTACTATGACAACTTCTGTGCAATTGCCAGACTGATTGGGACCAAAACGTGCAGACAGGTAAGAAGGGCAGATACTTGCTAGGGGTGATAGCTTTTTACTTTTAAAACTGGAGTGTAGAAATACCAGTATTGATTACTAAAAGAGAAAATTAATTAATTTTCTTGGTTTTCCCAAGAATTCTATGATCCAGAATTCATGCCACAAATACATAAAAATTAGTTTTAAAACTGTTTTAAAATTAAATTTACAGGAGGTTTAAATTAGACTGTCAGTTCTTAAATAACAAAAATAATCAGCTTTAAATGTATTGAAAAGAGACTATGACTGGATATAATCTGTAAGTTGTTGGTTGAAGGAAATCATACTAACTTAGAAAATGAGCAACTTTCTACTAGTGAGAGATTTATCGTGGATGTATTATGGTATCTCTTGTTAGGTGTATGAGTTTAGAGTAAAGGAATCTAGTATTATTGCACCAGTCCCTGCTGAAGATGTTGATACTCCTCCCAGAAAGAAGAAAAGGAAACACAGGTAAATCTGTTACTAAATAACCTTAGCATAACAATAAATTGGAAGTTCAGGGGATCAGAACAGAAAGTATTTTGGAGGAAAAGTTGTGCAACATTTCTTTTGCTTTGAAAACCAAAATTTGCAGCAATAAAACAAAACGGTGTTTTGGTTTCAGGCAAAAGTCTTAACGCCTTGGCAAATGTCCCCTTCCACTTCTCTTTCCCTCTCCCTTCTTTTTAAGCTCTTTAACAGCCAGAGTCTTGTTAGGAGATTCTTGTAGGTGTATTGCTGCAAGTAGTCAAAACTCAGTTTAGACTAGAAATACCCTACACAGCTTGATGCAACATTCAACGGAGTGTGGTATAATTTTGTTTGCAGCAATAAACATTAAATTTGGAAGCATTACAGTGGGACTCAATAATGATTATATGGTATTTTATAGATTAAAACTCCTATTTTTTTATGGTGAAGTGTATTTCAGTAAGATTCAGATGGTTAGTAAGCAAGAATGTTGTAGCAAACTAGTAGGGCTGCCTGTTTTTTTCTTCAGGAGACACTGTTCCTTTGTAGCACCCCAGTTTCATTAGCAAGAACCAGGCTAGCAAGTTGTTATTTGAATTGAAGCTGCTTTGAAGAACAAAATCAAGCATTTTGCTGGAGCAATGAAGACCATCTGAAACCATTTCTGTTGAAATGTTGAACTTGGTAGCTGCTGTCTGTCAGTGAAATGCATTTTTCTTTGAAAATACCGAGGTTGGGAATATGCAACTCTGCATTGGTTGCTTTTATATCCAGGGATAACAACACAGGAGATAAAAAGCTGACTCAAAATTAGCAAGAGCATTTCTTTCAGCATTAAATAAGAATACTTCTTTCCATATAGTTCCCTGTTTTTCCCTTTAACTTCCCCTCTATTTCTCCAAGTTTGTTACTCCAGTTCTTCTCCCATCAATTCTTGCTTCTGTCTTAGCTTGTGTAAACATATTTATTATTTCCAGGCTCAGTGAAATTCCTGATCCTGGCTCAAAGATGCTGTTGACGTGGAATAGGAAAAGATTCACTGAGCATCTGGAAGAGATTCTGTTCTCTGCAAAAGCTGTGGAGTTGAATGCTCTTGGCACAGTTTTCAACTGTTTGGGCATTTGGTGGGCTTGGCTGTTTAAAATTAGGTTATTAGCCATGGTGCAGGCTTGGGATATGCAGCTGGGAATTTGCTTGTTGTCAGATTCATACAAGTTGCTATAAAAGTGGTGTCATTACATCTGTTTAAAACTGAAGGGCTCAAATGCATTTTGAAGCTGGAATGGATTGATTACCAGGTTGACATTATTTTGGAGGAGTTTTGAGACTTTTTGGGTTTTTTTCCCCAAATAAATAAAAGCACACACCATTGCATGGGGGTTCTTGATGTTATTTTATTAGTTGGCAATATAAAAAGTTTTATGGTAGCAATCTAGTTTTGAAATGCCTTTTAATTCTTTTAACTCTCATTGAAGGGAGGAGATATTTTTTATTTCCCAAAATATGTGGCAATCAAGCTGTCTCCATTCTTCCTTGTGCAGCAATCCTATAAAAAAGGAAAATAATTTAGCCTGCCTACATATGTCTGTAGTCTGAGCACTCTAAAGATGTCTCACAACTAGCAATTGGGACAAACATCTGGAAGTCTTTCTCTGTTTCATACCTTTCTTTTAGCTGAGATTACTCACTCTTAGAGTAAATCCAATCCTAGAGCTGGGAAGGTCCTTCTTTTCCGTTTGCTCTTTTCCATTGCGAGGGTCTTACCGGTCTGCAGCATCTCCATGTGTGTGTGTGTCACTTTGGGCAAAACCAGCACTCACTGAGGGGAAAAGCAGGAGCAGGAGGTTGCTTTTAATGGCCTCTTGGAGCTGATTTGATGGCAGATTTTCTTACAAAACTTAACCTGTTTTTCACTGTGGTGCCCATACTGGCACACTGGGCAGCTCCCTGGCAGGACTGCACCCCTCTTGGGAGGTGAAACACACTGTGTCCCTCGTGCCTGTGTCATTTTTGTTAGATAGCCATAACAGGGCTGATTAATGAGAGAGGAAGGCTTTAATACAGCTGCTTTCTGGAGAACCAGCAGGTGCCAGAGCCCCTCCTGTGTATCAGAGGTTAACCTGGCACTTTGGGCAAACTGTGCCTTCCTGAGGAGTAATGCATAGAAGGCAATAAAAAATCTGAACCAGGAAAGAATTCCAGAAGGCATGGATGTGTGCTGGAGGGAGAGCACTTCAGTGCTGTTTGTTCTTTTCTTCCATTGCTGAGAGCCAAGTTGTATTTGCTTTAACTAATCAGCACTCCTTCCTCTATTTTGGTAAAGATTTGTTGCTGATTGTAAGGTCATGTAAAGCTGCTTCTTGATTATTTTGGTTTTCCTCTTCCCCCTCATCCCCTTTTCAGATGCCACTTAGTAACTTTTATTTGAAAATATTTTCCTTTTTTTCCCTAGTTCCTGAGTTTCCTCCTCCTGTCCCTCCCTTCTGCTGGGCTGCTGTTCACTGCATGTGTTGGAATAGCTTATGTAGTTCTGCCAAGAGTTCAGGATGCCTTTTTGTATGGATTTTAAGTCTCACCAGGCAAAAGGTGCACCTGAGGCATTGGCACAGATATTCTTCTGTGCCACCTGGTTGGAAGTCAGTCTTGGAGTGGCAGGGAGGCTCTGGATAAGGTGATTTAGGAAACTAAAGTCCTTGAGTGATGCCAGAAAATCAAACACTGTGAAGACTCAACTACATATTTGACATAATTGGTGTGTATTTTGAATTTTCAGTGCTCTTTCTGATAGCAGAGTATCCCTGTGCAGAGCAAGAAATGGCAGTGTAGCTTCTTCCAAAGAATGTGTTTTTACTGCTTTATTAGCTGATACTGCTGCCTCCTAAAACCACTGGCAAAGTCTGGTAGGTTGTTAGGAGAGAACAATATTTTTGACAGCTTCTGTCATGATGCTCCTGGAAACACTTGTTTTCTAAGCTGGTTCTCCTGGAGAAGTCAGCAACCAGATGTACAAATCCACTGTCTTGCTTGGAAACCTGCCACTGAGTTTCCAGTTTGCTTTCCTTTAATGAAGCTCCAAGTTGTGAGTGCTTTCTCAACTTTCTGTCCTTTCCTTGCCTTTGCTTCCTGGTGCTTGGGACCAGATCTTGCCCTTTGTTTCTGTTTGAGACCACAGATTATGGGGCAGACAGAAAAATTACTCCACCTTTAGTATGGTACTTATTCAGTCTTCAGCTTTGTGTCCTAACTGGGAGAACTTGCAGTGCTTCTGGCAGTTTTGGAAAGTTGAAAGCCAATGCAAGCTCTGATCAAAGCTCCTGTGGAGCTGGTCAGTGTTGGCAACTTACTTGGTGTTGTCTTCTGCCATCCTTGGCAATCCCTGCTGGCCCTGTGTGCCTTCAGCTCCTTTCTGGGCTCTCCTCCTCCCTGACACTCCTGCACAAGAGGGGCTGAGCAGATGCTTTTCCCATCCTGACTGCCATGGATAGTTTTCTTTCTGTTTTGAGTTGATACTGTTACTGCTCTGTTGATGGTGGTGTTTCACCCTTAAAGTATTAGAATAGCACTTACCTTAGGAAAAACCCCTACTAATTGCTAATGAAATGGTATTTTAAGAAGTCTACCCACCTTTCTAGAAGGGTTTTTGGTATGCTGGCAGGTCCTTATTATCCTGGGGTGACAGAAATTTTCTGTGGAAGACTTTTTCAAAAATGTGGTCTGTTATGTTACCAAATACCAGACAGACAAGAGAGAAAGTAGTTTGATGTGCATTAGATTAATTTAGGTCAAAATTGCACTCCTTCTTTGAATTATATGGGAGCTGTCTTCTTACAAAGAGTCTCATAATTGTTAAGGGCATGTTGGTTGCCTGTTTTTCTAGAGTGAGTCACTCTTCATAGGAATATCACCCATTTATTACAGTGCTCTGTAATGCTGAGAGTCTTTGGGTTTTTCCCTCCCCTCAACCTCAGTTACTGGGACCAATCTGCCTCTGTGGGTTTCTAACACATATGGGCTCCTTCAACTGCTTGTAAGGAAGTTGGTTGTTGAGTTAAATCTTTGAAAGAACAATTTTATAGAGGATCTTACTTGTCTGAAGCTGTTGGGAGGCACAACACACCGTGGGGTTGAAATAGAAACTGGTAACGCTTTTATGAAAGAAATAGCAGCTGAAAGGTCCTATTTAAGTAGTTACAGCAGGAGATATTTTCTCAGAGTGCAAACTCCTGAGTGTTGCATTCACTGAAAGGCAGAATGGCTTTCCAGGTGTTGTGTGCTGGGGAGTTTTGAGTACCTTTGCGTGTCTTGGGCTGCTCAGTGAATATGCAGGGGAAGTGAGGTGGCTCAATGCAGTGTATGACTGGCCAGGGAATGAGGCTGCTCCTGCATTGCCTTCATGTTGCTGTATGACACACTGGGAAAGTCCAAGATGTATATATTTTGAAAATCCTTATTCTAATTTTTTATTATATGTGTTCACTGAAATACAAGTGCTAACTAAGATTCGTGGAATTGAAGCAAAATAAAACAATTGGTTTCTCCTTTAAGGCTCCTGAAATTAAAAGTCTGGTTTTCCTTTTGGTAGCTGAGGTCCAGACAGGTGTTTTTGCTTGATTTTGTCCGACTTGCTCTTTATGCAATAGTTGACATTTCGTTCCCAAATGATTTGCAATCTGAAATGGATACAAAATGAAGGAGTAATTGTAGCTTGCAAGAATGTTAAAGTATAATGAGTTACATTATGGTAACCAAACCCATGTTATTCTTAACCCAAACCCCAACAAGTCCAAGCAATAAACCCCATCACACAGCAAAAGCACCACTCCTGGCAAAGGGTGTGCTTTGCTGAGCTGGCTGAGAAAGGGGACACTGAAGGAAAACTGTAAGGACACAAGAGAAAGGTGTATGGAGTTTGAAGCAGAAGGGAAAAGGCTTAGTGCAGCACCACCAGTCAGAAAAACTGGGGGAAAATGTGTCCAGCTAGAAGAAATGCCAAGGCCACATCCCTCTGGCTGTGCCAGGCAGAGCCATCATTGCTGTCACACACTTGGAGCTCACCAGGGGAAGGGCAGCTGTGACCTGTAGGTGACCACCAGTGTGGTGGTGCTGGGGCTGAGTGCTGGGAAGCAGCTGCCAGGCCTTCACTCTCTTAGACATGACCCTCCACATCTGCAATTCTGTGTCCTTCCTTCTGCTGCTGCTTCTGCCTGCTGGAAGTGGCTCCAGCAGCTGCTTTCTGCAGGTTTTCCTTCAGGGCCATCTGAATCTGAGCATCTCTGTAGCCGGGGCTGGGTGGGACTGCTTGTCTGTACGATCCTGGGACTGGAGGAATGGTGTGGGGAGGGGGGAGCAGCCTGCAGAGCTTTGGTCTTTTCAACTCCAAGAGATTGGGACAGGGTGTTTTGCTGCAGCCACCTCTGCCTTGTGTGCAGTTGGCAGATGTTCATATCACCAGAAACTTCCCCATCATAAGTCAAGTGTGGGTGCGAGATGCAGCGACCTTTCCCAGCCCACTGCAGGAGGAGTTCCTGTCAACCTTCTTGTTTGTTTTGTGTTTTTGCAGGTTGTGGGCTGCTCATTGCAGAAAGATACAGCTGAAAAAGGGTTAGCATCTTTCCATTCAATTTATGTCCTGAACTGTTGAGATTCTACTGTTGCTTTATTGGTTTTGTGTTTCGGGGGTTTTGTGTTCATGGGAGGGTTTTTTTGTTGTTTGGGTTTTTTTTTTTAATGTTAGGCCATTTTATAAGTTCTGTGAGGAGCTAGAGATTATAGGGGAATAAAAACAAAGAAGTAAGCTCTCATTTCAAATATTGTAGGGACAAAAGGCACTCTTTGGTTTACATAACTGGAAGAGCTTTGTATAATTCAATTAAAAGGAAAGCAGGCTGAGTTTACAATCTTTTCAGTATTGAAGCACAGGTAAAAGTGGTATTAATAGTTGGAGCTGCAGTTAAAAGGACATGTGTGTTGTTTTTTTTTAAAAAACATCTTATTTTAGAAATAGTGTTCTGCAAATTTGTTGAGAATGGTTGGGACTTCAACAATTGATCAATTTTTCTCACTCCTTTTTTGTTGCTGATTGATAACTTGAGCACTTTTACAAATTCACATAAACCTAACACAAGCTCAGGAGCATTAACTGCAAACATAATTTATATAGCACTAAATTTTCCTGGCTGCTCTATAGGTAAAGCTCTAGACTTGTCCCTGGTATTTCCTTTCTTGTCCAGAAGACTTCAGCATTGTGCTGGAAAATTGACTTGGGAAGGCACAGGGGTATAATAATAACCAGGTATTATGTTGCCAGTGGTAACCTGTTTGATAGCTGACTGTTGTTCCACATTAAGAATTACTTTGAGCCAATTTACTTTTCTGAATAATACCAGTGCTATTCTAGAGCATGTTCACACAGGAAGTGATGCCATGGTAGTTTGGTTTGTCAGTTTTCCACAGGAAAGAGCTTTCAGCTCTGAACACTGGAAGCAGCTGAGGGATGGGCAGAGTGGAGGGCAGTGGGAAGCAGGCAGGGAGTGGTGTCAAACACCCCAAGAGTGTTACAGTCCTGCTTAGGTGTCTTTTGGGTTTTTAACCCCACTCATTTGTGGGTTTGGGGTTTTTGTTCACATTTGGGACTTTCTTGAATGACTAAGAGGGAATGTCTGCCTTGAAGAATGAGGGGAATTGTATATTGTTTGGTTGCAAGTTTCAACTTTACAAAATGTTGCTATTTTTATTCAGATGGGTCATCGAATCATGTTTACAACTATCAGCCATGTGATCACCCACGTCAGCCTTGCGATAGCTCATGCCCTTGTGTAATTGCTCAAAACTTCTGTGAGAAGTTTTGTCAGTGCAGCTCTGAATGTAAGTAAAACATTGAAGTTATCTATAAATTTCTCTCCCTGTCCCATCACCTGGCTCTGCACTGGCAGTCAGTCCATACTGCAGTCGGTGTTGCAGGAGCAGCAAATCATGTCAAACAGTGTGAGCACACAGTCAGCTCACTTTGGCCCTCATAATTAGACATTGCTTGAAGTCAGAAAGAGTCTTCAGCCTTAAAATGGAGGAAGACTAAATTAAAACCAGGGAAGGAAAGAATTACAGTATATCCAAATGTCCCATGGCTGTTTTAGTATTAATACCATAGAATGGATTGGGTTGGAAAAGACCTCTGAGATCATCAAGTCCAACCCTTGGTCCAACTCCAGTCCCTTTACCAGATCATGGCACTCAGTGCCACGGCCAAGCTCAGTTGAAAAACCTCCAGGGATGGGGAATCCACCCCCTCTCTGGGCAGCCCATTCCAATCCCTGAGCACTCTCTCTGCAAAGAATTTGTTTCTGATCTCCACCTTCAATTTCCCCTGGCAGAGCTTGAGCCCATCGTGCCCCCTTGTCC
>JAJPCS010000298.1:107217-127321 GCA_021164005.1 Willisornis vidua nigrigula
CAGCCTCGTTGCTCTTCTCTGGCCCCGCTCCAGCCCCTCAATCTCTTGCCTCAACTGAGGGGCCCAGAACTGAACACAACACTCAAGGTGTGGCCTCCCCAAGGCAGAGTCCAGGGGAAGGGTCACTGCCCTGGGCCTGCTGGCCACGCTAGTTTGGATCCAGGCCAGGATCCCATTGGCCTTCTTGGCCACCTGGGCACACTGGTGGCTCCTGTTGAGCTTCCTGTCCCTCAGTCCCCCCAGGTCCCTTCTTGCCTGGCTGCTCTCCAGCCACTCTGTGCCCAGCCTGGAGCACTGCAGGGGTTGGGGTGGCCAAAGGGCAGGACCTGCACTTGGCCTTGTTGAACTCCATCCCATTGCAAACAGCCCATCTCTCTCCTGCTGTGCTACAATCTGCACAGTCTGAATTTGACCCTGTACTTGTTTCACCCCTGCTCTCTCTGGTTTCCACTGTTCCTGTGCAGGCCAGAACCGGTTCCCCGGCTGTCGCTGCAAAGCCCAGTGCAACACCAAGCAGTGCCCCTGTTACCTGGCCGTGCGCGAGTGTGACCCCGACCTCTGCCTCACCTGTGGGGCAGCCGACCACTGGGACAGCAAAAATGTCTCCTGCAAGAACTGCAGCATTCAGAGAGGATCCAAAAAAGTATGTTGATGGTTGCACAGCTCCATGGCTACTGCCAGCGTCTGGGGGTGGTTTTCTGTTTTCATGGCAGAGAATGGAATGCCTTTGCCTTTGTGATGTCAAACAAAACAAAAAACCAACCAAACAGAACAACAAGGGAGGTGGCTGTCACTTAGTAGCTTGTTAAGCTCTGTGTAGGTTTTCTCATGTACCAATTAGTGTTTTCTGTGTAGCACTGCTGTGCAGTGTCTCCTTTTCCCCATTCAGACTTGGCTTGTAATGTGCAAACGGGCTGCCGTTTTAAAGTGATACCTCAGCAGTCTTTGCCTGCATCAGCATAAGGAAGTTTGTCCCAGACACAGCAGCTGTTTCCCTGTTCAGTTGTTGATTCTAATGCACAAACTTATATAGTCTACTGAAGACACCCTGAAAGCCCGTTCAGCTCTGGTAAATCAATCAATCAATCAGTCAATCAATCAACCAACCAAAGTTTATTTCTACTCTGGAACATCATCTCACAAACTAGCTGAGTACTGAGCTAATCAGTCACAAGCTTCTGTCTGCAGACTTCTCTAGGTTGAAGTCTTTAGTAAATGTGGTTTTATGTACAACCCTCATTTCCAGGTCAAACTAAAATTTTTAATGGTTTTCAAATACTTGAGGTTGTTTTTCTTTTATATACATCTTCTGATCCACAAGCTGTAGTTTTAGTGTGCATTTGGCAACCAGAAGAGTCTGTGTGTGTCCACTGTCTTGGAGTCCCAGCATATACATTTCATTAGGTGATACAAAACAAAATAGAAAAAAAAATGCCTGAACTCAAATCTAAGCCAGGCATGTCTAAACTTTTTGGTTTTTTCTGCCCCCCAGCACTTACTATTGGCGCCTTCAGATGTGGCAGGCTGGGGAATTTTTATCAAAGATCCTGTACAGAAGAATGAATTCATCTCTGAATACTGTGGTGAGGTAAGGATGGAGGACACTGGTTATGTATGAGCTTAATTAGGGAAGTTTAGCAGTGACAGGGACCAACAGATTGTCTGTAACCTGGTGTAGGTTTAGCCAGGGTGATGTGATTGACTGAGTGTGCAGATGCTGCTGTCAGAGGCTCAAACCCAGGAGCTACAGTTGAAATGTCACACAAATTTGAAGCAGGTTCTTTGTGAGAATTTTTATCTGAGATGTAATTTCGGTTCAGACATGCTTGGAATTTTGTGCCACATCATTTAGTAGAGTACTAAAAGGCAGTTAAATGCCTCCCTGACATCCGATCCCGTCAGATCTCAGAAGCTCAGCAGGGTCAGCCCCGGATTAGTACTTGGATGGGAGACCTCCTGGGAAATGCCGGGGGCTGTAGGTTCTAGTCCCGAGGACTTCACTGGCACTGTCCAAGCTCGCTCGGCCGTGGCAGATGAACCTCAGGACTTAAACGGTGGGGCCAGTTCTGTGCACGCTGAGCCTCACCTAAAACATCCACTGTCCAGGCTGGAAGGGCTCACCCACGTGGGGAGAGCCCTGCCCAAATCTTCATTCGGGAAGTTGAGCCACACACACACAGTCAGTAGGTGCTTTCATGAAATTATATTCTGTAGCAAGAGAACCCTGAATCAGGTATGCAGTCTTGAGATGAGAAGCAATTCTTGCTCTTCTTCTGCTCTGAAAGGATTTATTTATGCTAAGAGTAGACCATGGATGTTTGGTAAATGCAGAATGCTTGCTGAAAACAGGACTTTATGTTTGGGATTACTTTCAATCCCAGAGAATAAAAAAACCCTCCACCTGTCTTTCAGAATGTCTGGGTGTTTTGAACTCAAGCTGCTACAGTTAGAGAAGGGAAGAGCTGTCTGTGTTATAAACCCACTGTTTCTTTCAGATTATTTCTCAGGATGAGGCAGACAGAAGAGGAAAAGTGTACGACAAATACATGTGCAGCTTTCTGTTCAACTTGAATAATGGTATGTATGCATCAGTTTGCAACCCTTGCAGCATAAATAAAATATGTGTGCTCACCACCTCGTTCAGCCCTGTGTTTTGCAGACAGCAAGAAACACTGAGATTTTTTCTGCACATCTTTCCCTATCAATGTGCGGATTCCCAATATTGATAGTGCTTTTTTTTTCCCACTAAATGCTACTCAAGTAGATTAGTGATGGAGCCTGTTACACAAGTAACTATGTAAGATGAGTGGAATTTGATGGAGTAAAATTATGTGCAGGCACTAAGTAGAGTAAAGAATTTAGAAGGCTTGCCAGGAATTGTCTGAAATAATTCTGCTTTTTAAATCAGCAGTGAGTGATGATGATAATTACACTGGGGGGGGGGAACTCAAGCAGAGATATGTGGTACGTGGTTACTGCCACGAGAAGAGAAAAATATGGACTGCACCGTGCCAAGCATGAAATAGCTGAAAGGAGGCAAAAAGTGCTGCTTTATGTCAGTGTTGACTTAGCATATTTAAAAGTTGAGAAGCTTCAACTCCCTGCAATGCTCCAGGCTGGGCACAGAGTGGCTGGAGAGCAGCCAGGCAGGAAGGGACCTGGGGGGACTGAGGGACAGGAAGCTCAACAGGAGCCACCAGTGTGCCCAGGTGGCCAAGAAGGCCAATGGGATCCTGGCCTGGATCCAAACTAGTGTGGCCAGCAGGCCCAGGGCAGTGACCCTTCCCCTGGACTCTGCCTTGGGGAGGCCACACCTTGAGTGTTGTGTTCAGTTCTGGGCCCCTCAGCTCAGGCAAGAGATTGAGGGGCTGGAGTGGGGGCAGAGAAGAGCAACGAGGCTGGAGAAGGGACTGGAGCACAAGTGCTGTGGGGAAAGGCTGAGGGAGCTGGGGGTGTTCAGCCTGGAGAAGAGGAGGCTCAGAGGTGACCTCAGCACTGTCTGGAACTCCCTGAAGGGAAGTTCTGGCCAGGTGGGGGTTGGTCTCTTCTCCCAGGCACTCAGCAATAGGACAGGGGGGCACGATGGGCTCAAGCTCTGCCAGGGGAAATTGAAGTTGGAGAGCAGAAAGAAATTCTTTGCAGAGAGAGTGCTCAGGCATTGGAATGGGCTGCCCAGAGAGGGGGTGGATTCCCCATCCCTGGAGGTTTTTAACCTGAGCTTGGCCGTGGCACTGAGTGCCAGGATCTGGTAAAGGGACTGGAGTTGGCCCAAGGGTTGGACTTGATGATCTCGGACGGTTTTTCCAACCCAATCCATTCTATGATTTAAATGAGAGGCGAGGGCAGTGCTGCTGTGGCAGGAGGAAATGCAGTGGAGCAGCAGGAATACTGTAGGATGCTGGGGCAGCTCCTCCATGTAGGAAGCTGTGCAGTTCTCTTCTGCAGCTGTTGAAATCCAAGCACACTAAAAATTAAAACACTGAACGTGTTTGTAGGTGACCTGTCCATCATTTGTGGATTTTGTTGTTTGTTTCACCCCCCAGATTTTGTGGTTGATGCGACACGCAAGGGCAACAAAATTAGATTTGCAAATCATTCAGTAAATCCCAACTGCTATGCAAAAGGTAAGTTTTAAATTTACTTGCTTGTCAGCAGCACATGAAATGTTGTGGGATACTTATTTAGCGTGCACACTTTATGGGTATTTGTACTAATAAGCCTAAATTTCTTTCTAACAGTTATGATGGTTAATGGCGATCACAGAATAGGAATATTTGCTAAAAGAGCCATTCAGACTGGTGAAGAACTGTTCTTTGACTACAGGTGGGTAGAGATGGACTTTGTCACTTCTCTCTTTCATAGACTGGAGCAGCTTTCAGTATCTCTGCCAGCTCACAGTTAATTCCTGTGCCTGCCTGGTCCCTGCAGCCTCATGTCTCAGCAGCCCCCATTGGTTATTTAATCCAGGTGTCACAGTAAGAACTGACTTGAGCAAACTTGGAACAGCAGCTTGCAAAGTTTAGTGACCAATGGGGACAGACCTGCACAACAGACTGTAACAGGCAGGGCTCTCTAGGGCTGGTATTGGTTGACTGTCCCATCATTCAGACATGGGCAAGAAGTGCTGACCGTTATTTCAGAGAAGTGCTTGGTAAGAATGTGTTCATACTGACCTCTAAAATCATCCCATTTGAAGAAGACTAAGCTGTCCAGTGACAATACCGTGTAAATGCCGTTGCTTTCCACTTGCTAGAATGAACTTCAGCTTTGTGACATTCAAGGTGAAAAAGTGTGGAAGTTTAGTGGTTTGTTTCCTCTCGATCAGACTCCTCTAAAAGTAGTTTCTTGCGTGGCCAGCATTGCTCTGCACCTGCAAATTCACAGGAGAAGGAAAGGCTCCAGCTGGTGAGGAAACTGTGGGAAATCTGAGATTATTCCAGTCTGTGGTGCTGTTCTGTAATGTCAGAACAATGAAGCTGAAATGTTCTGTTAAACTTGTTTTTTATTTGTGTTTTTTTGTTTGTTTTAAATTTCAGATATAGCCAAGCTGATGCCCTTAAGTATGTGGGCATTGAAAGAGAAATGGAAATCCCTTGACACCAGCTACCTCTTCTTTTAAACAAACAGCTGCCTTATCTTCAGGAATTTCTAGTACTGTGGGCAATTTTAGAAAAAAAATGATGCAATTTGAAATTCTGTATTTGCAAAGTACTGTAACAGTAATTTATAGTAACGAATTTTAAAACAAACAACTTTTTATTGCCTTCTCACCAGCTGCAAAGTGTTTTGTACCTATCAACTTTTGCAATAATGTGGTGTGGTACATTTTTCAACCTTGAATAAAAGATACTTGAACTTCTTCATTTTTACTGGAACTGAGGTGAAATTTTGTGTCATGCAGCGTGAATTTAACTTGTAACTTCTGAGCAAAGGCAGCTCCATCCTTGTCCCCTTCTGACACTGTTACTTCAGGTCACATTGAAGATTCAGGGGAAGAGTCAAACAGTGCTGGAGACATCAGGGAGGTTGCCGGTGGTGCAGCAGCACCTCACAGACCTGGTCTGAGAGTGTGTGTGTTCCTGGCCATGCCAACTACAATCATGTTCTCTGGAGCAGTGGCTGCAGCAGAGAAACCTGCACTCAACCTTTACATCCCACAGCTGACCTTTTGTCACAGGAACAATTGCATTTCATCTTTTTAGTCCTTCTCATCAGTCCTTAGTCCTAACAAAGGCTCTCTCCATTATCAGTAGATTTAATGGAAGGAAAAAAGTGTCCTCCCCCCAAAAATCCAGAATAGCTGTGATTTCTGAGACAAACACCACTGTCAAGACAAAGCTGTGGTACAAGATGCCCTCAGCAGTGACTTCTCTGAATAATGGACTGCAACAGTAATTACCTGTGCATTTCTCTAATGCATATCTTAATTTTTTAATATATATGTTTTTAGATCATTTAGATTACAGTCTGTTTGGGTCTTGGTCAGGGCTACCCAACATTTATTTTACTTGCCTGTGGGGTGGGAACTCTGCAGGCTGATGGGACATAGAACAGAATGCTCCAGTGAAAACAGCTGGAGGGGCAGGGCAGGCCAAACTGATTTCCAGAAATCCTGTCCATGGTGAGCATGTCCCTTTTGTTCAGCCCTGGCTGCTGCCACTCCCCTACAGCAGGCCCTAACCAAAGGTAAGACACTTATTTTCTCCATGCCTGGGGAGAGTGTGGCTCTTGGTGTCAAGCTGAAGGGGCAGGATACAGAGCACTGCGTCAACCAGCCCTGCGTTAGGCTTGGCTTTGAGAGGCAGCTTGAACAGGTGATCTCTGGCCTTCCAACTGAGAACAGAATTCAGGCTGTTTCTCTGTCATCAGACCACTCTTCCATCCTGCTACAAAAATCTCGCCCTGAAATTTCTGCAAGAATTGTTCACAAAACAATACAGCATTTTATAATACAGCCATCCCAGAACGCATCACAAGCTCCACTCTCCTAAATTTCCAGAAGCAATTTTAAAACTGAACAGCAAGATGCTTCTATTCCCCATCCTGGCAGTCTTCAGTACAATTAAAATTAATTCAGAACAGGAATAGCAAGACTGCAAATTCTCAGGTGCAGCTGAACCTTCCTCCTCCCTTTCCCAAATCACTTTGGATCACATAAATTTTTGCTCCATAAATTTTTTTTAAACGCAGATGTTTTTGTAGGTTTAGTTTCCCTCAAGAGACAAATATCAGAAACATCAAACCTGGCTCCTTTCTCTTCCTGTGAGAAAAAAAACCTGAACAAATCAGAAATTCGAAAGGGAAAAGTGCTTGGCTGCAGAATTAAAGTTCCATCACAATCAGAAAATATAAATTACCAAAAATGAGACTTGTAAGGATGGAGCCTTTTGCTTGTAGCATGTGGAGAGCCAATACTCATTTCATAAATTGTTGTGAGAAGAACAGAGTGACGCCTGGTCGATCAATGTATGAGAAGTAACAGTCAAAAGTATTTAAATTCCCATCACAGGTTGCATTTAATGGGAATAAATCTTTGGGAACACACTCAGTTTTCTGTTCCCTCAAAGACACGGGCAGTCTAAACCTCCCTTGTTCCAGGCAGCATTTAAGGAAGGGTGATGCATTTTATAGCACATTGGGCAATATTAAAAACAGCTCCAATTTCAGGTGACCATTGCCACATATATCCGAAGTGTTTCCTATCCTGCAGATCTTGTGAAGTCATCACAACTTTCTTCTATTTCCAAAGTGCAGACTTTTCCTCTTAAAAAAGAAATAACATGCCCACAGATGATTATAGATGACAATTTCTTCAGAGAACAAAATGTGCTTAAATCACCAGAAAACAGGGAGGAAAAGCAAAACGAATTTCTAACAGCTTTCATAACCATTATACCTTTTATTTACATTTAGAAAGATAATTCATGAAACTTAAAACAATAAAACCAAATGCAACTTGTACAGAAATCTTTTAATTTTTTTTTATTATTTATCACACATTAAAAAATGAAACACACTATACAAATGGTTTTTCATAGCAGATTACACATGGGTCCATTCAGACTCGCTCTCCAAGTGCTGCCAACATGTATAAGTACTGCCTGTGATGGCAGCTGTTTATCATATAGCCAATGTATTGATTTAAATGCAGTAGCATGCAACCCTTAAAGGAGAAGGGTTTGATTCCTCTCTGTTCTTAAATTAGGTTAAATGGCATTGGTGTCCATATTTACATACTTGAAATGTATCAATCCTGAGCAGTTCTGATGCAAATCTGAGACTGGCTGATGGGAGTCCTGGTCTCAGGAATTAAAAAGGGAGGTCCAAATGGCAGCAGTGGCTGCTATGAAGTTCCGTTGCTTTCATTCTTTCCATCACATACCTATTTGCTGAGTGTCACACAGTCAGGGAATTGCTAATAAAAACGTTAAGCCAAGTAACTGTAGGTGTCCTTCTCCCCATCCACACGTTCCAAGTACTCCTTCTCAATGAGAATGTCGATGCATTTCTGTGGGAGGAAGAGAAGTGAGTGGTGGGGCACTGGCAGAAAAGTGTGGCTGCTACAAAGGGAGTGATTTTGGGAGCAGGCAAAGGGCACAAACCACGGCAGTTCCCTCTCCTGTTTCCAACCACATCCAAGTACAGGACTTTGCTAATCCATTAAACTCAATTATACCAACTTGATGCTATTCTAGGGGAGTGACTGGAAGATCAACCCATCATCAGTATGCTGGGAACTTCACAGTAAGACATCGAATAAAGAATTAACCAAGCTGTGGAGTGCTCACACAGGTCACTGCAGGAAGGAGCTGCCTGTGGCACCATCTGAGCAGGAGCGTCTCCACTGATGCCAGTGTGTGCAACTGCCTGTTCTCTGCCCCACCTATTCCCTTGGCTGTGGGTGTAAAACCACAGGTGAGCCCACTTAAACTGATGAAGAAAATAACAGACATTAATTAGTAATTAATATAGTCAATATAATTATTAGTAAATAATGAAATACAATGCGCCCCATCCCAACATTTTTATCCTAAAGGAGATCAGGAAGCTGTCAGATGGAGCCAACCCCAAGGCTGGCTGCACTCCCACAGCTGGCAGAGCAGGAACAAAAGGTAAGCCTGGAGCAAAGGCCACACTGAGCTGGAACTGATGTGAACAGATGCAATCAAGCTACTATTTTACCACTGCCAACAATGCAAACCATGCATATTACCCTAAGGGAAATGGTATTTCTGGTTAAAACATTTCCTACTTACAACTCAAAAAATCTGTCCTTACCCATCCCATCCCCTTAGTCTTCCTTTTTAATGCAGGAGCATGTGTTTTGCCTATGTATTATATCCTCCTCAGCTCCTGAACAGGTACAGGGATGTGGTTCTCACATACCTTAATTACAGGAACTCGTGGCTTGAACCTCGAGGACAGCTGTGTTAGCACTTCTCCAAGCAGTTGCTGGTGTTTTAGAACCTTCCTCATTTTCATGATTCTCACAATAGCAGCCTGCACAGCAAAGTCAGAAAGGGGTGCTTAGGAGCAAACTACATGTTCTTGTTGGACAAAGCCATTTAATTCCCTGGCAAATCACACCGGCTCGTGCAGAAGCCCCACCACAGCAAACCTGAGCGCCATACGGCGAGAGGTGTGCCCACAAATGCCAGCTACTCACACAGACCTTGAGAACTCAGGTTCTACACAGCACACGGGCATCAAAGTGGGCTTGTGTCAGGTCTGAGACATGGATTTTAAGGGCTTTGCTTACGGTCGGTCATAACAATGGCACCAACTGGTACCGAGAGCAACACGAAACTACTTGTGTAACAGAAAAGCCTTCAGTATGTATTTAAACTGCCTGTCTCCTGTCTGCTATCCCGTGGGAGGGGAAAGAATGGGTGAGGAATACCTGGGAGACAAGCCCCTCCCTAGTTACCTCTGGTTACCAGGAAAGAGCCTGGCTTAAACTGTTACACTGTGATGCTCTCTTAGCAGTACATCCCTATTTCCCTGCCCTGCCTCTTTGCTTCTCAAGTGGATCCTGAATGAATGATATAAAAACACTGTTAATGCCACACTACCTGGATGTCCCTCCTTTTCACCCAGGACAGGGTCTGCTGAGCGTGTTTATCCATGGAACCCAAACACCATCAGCTTAGAACAAACATCAACAACACATCCTGTCTGCAGAAATGCCTTCCCCCATTCCCCATTACAGACTCCAATCACATTTAAGGGCATTTTAAACACATTTTTAACTCCTAACACAGTGCATTCCAGTGGCATGTTGTCTTGTAATAAAATTAACAAAGCCCTACAGTAAGCCCCAGTAAAGGATTACAGAGCTCTAATTCTGAGATCATTCTGCAATAACTCACCTGAATAAGTAGTTTCCTATCTTCCTCTATATTTTTGTGTGTAGTTTCCTGTTCCTGTTTCTGTTCAGTCTTCATTGGCACATTGATGTTTACCCTTAATTTTTTGCTGTAAAGAAAAGCAGAAGTTCATAAAACAATTAGCCTATTTAAAAAACAATCAAAGAAACAAAACCCCTGAGTAAAATCCAACTCCAAAATAAAAGCTACACCACCACAATTACTTTACAACAAGAGGAGTTTGGCTCTTCTGTAAATTTTAGACAATGCCATTCAAGTTTAAAAAAAACAAAACATAACAAACCAAGATGAAAAAAACCCCTGCAACTATAACCAAAAAGCCCAAATACCTTTTTGATGGGTGTTCTTGTATTTCCTGACTTACTGAACTCAGCTATGATGTGCTGGGTCTGTACAATTACACTGAGTTTGAAACATTTCCGTGTTTAGTGAGAAGCTTCAAGTCAGTGAACAGGACACCGAAAAGTCAGTGGAAACCTTTCTGATTTCCTGGATTCTGACCACAATGTGGAGAAATCCATTTGTTCTGTAACTCTGCCTTTCCTTCCCACCCTCTCCAGTGCCGAGGGCTGTGCTGAGGGGAGCCCCCCCTACCAGGTGTGACCACCCTCAAGACAAGGCACTGTCACGAGTGGGGAACAAATGTCAGCAAATGTCACTGGGGTGCACAGGGCTCTGCTGCCAGTGATTCTGCACAGTGCTGGGCATCATCCTGTGTTGGTACCACCACACTGCACAAAGCAGCGACACTGAGCTGTTCCCATCACTGCTGACCATGAATTCCCAAACCTTTCATCATGGGTTAAGGGGGATGAAAACAGATAAAGAGTGAGGTACAAGGAAAGGTTTTAAGATGCTTCTTTCACTTAGGACCTTATCTTCAGGAAGTACTGAACTCTTCACTGAATTTATGTGTGTTTATATCCATGCTCTGCTAAGCATGATAAAGTCACCACAGTACTGTAAACAGCTTAAAATACAGGACTATTTAAAGTAGGTGATAAAACCTACTGAAAACCATGTTTATTAAGTCTTCAAATCACTGTACCTTCTGTGGTTCTAAAATGAGCCTGACAGTTCCAGGGGATGAACACAGAGCTGTGACCTTTGCTGGGCACTGAGCATTTCTGTGATCCCATAAAATCCCAAGTGCTGTGCTCAGTGCACACGAGTCAAACAGCAGCACTGACCAGAAATAAATGATCCAAGAATCAAGGAAGAAAAAGGGCACATGAAAATACATCCAAGCCTTGACAGACTTTATGCCAAAGTCAGACAGCCAAAATCTTCCCCATCCCTCCCTTGCCAGCCCTCTCCTTAGTACACACTGGATCTGTTTGGGATTGGCACTTGGACCCTGAAGTTTCACCCCAGGTATACAAATTTTACCCAGATTTTAAAAGCAGAGGAGGATGCTACCCATTATACATAAGTGATGTTTGTTGATCAAGTTTTTCCTTACTTTTTGTAACCAAGATAGAGTTTTATTAAAGTATCTGGTTTTAACTCCACCTCATCCACGTTTGCATTTTCATCTTCCAAAACCTGCAAGAAATAAACAAACAAACAAATAAATAGATAGTCATTAACACACTTCACTGCCTGTTAAGCAGGTCATAAAAAAGCAAGAGTACTTACAAGCAATTTTGATTTCAAAAGTATCTGTAGAACTTGTGCCAAGATATCCTAAAAAATTACAGAAAATATTATCAGTACAGACAGACAGACAGCACCTTTCTCCAGCTTAAAAACCTGAACAAGAATGCATATATTTAGACTAAGAACTAATGAGTGCAGACTGCAGAACAAGCTGAAAAAAGCAGCAAAAATACAGTTCACAGAGATAAAAACAATAAAAGGGCCTTTTTGGGTTCTGTGACATTATCCCCCTTGTGGTCAGTCAAATAATGTAAAATTCTTAAGAAAGACTAATTCCAAACAACAGATCTTTCTAGCTGCTGGTTTAGGAACTATTTTATGAGCAGATTTATAAACCCAGGAAAACATTTTTCCCAAACCATGCCAATATATATACCATAAAAGCACTCTCTGATTTCTGATGAACATGTTTTTCTTTTCTGTCTTGTCCCAGGGATCTGTTCTGGTTGCCGTTGCTGGTCAGTCACCCCGACAGCTCCTGCCAATGTTCTGTGCAGGTTTGCAAAGCTGCTATTTCACCACAGTGAAAACCTTCTGGGATCCAAGCAGTTGGTTTTCAGCTGTATAAAGAGTTTTATTCTGATCCAACCATAATTTGGGCTAAATATTTATTTTACATAAATATATGTATCTCTGCAAACAAGTAATAAGAGTTCTGGGTTTGCTGTAAACCATCAGCAGGAATAACTTTCTAGAAGAATAAAATATCACTACCCAGGGATTGCCCAACTTTCCAGCAGTGGAGCAGGCTTCATGCAAACCTACTACTAAAGGTCACAGATGCCAAATAAACTGTGGGCCACAAAATACACTTGGAAAGAAAAAGAGGGAACCTTTTCCACAGGAGAGAGTGAGCCAGTGATTTTGCCATGTATAAAAGAATGACAGACAGGCAGATCAATCATTTAGGGACAATGCTTCTCTTTTTGCTGCAATGTTGTCGTTTAACATTAAAATGTAGGGAGTGAAACACTGAAAAGTTCCTCCCAGAGCTCAGCAGGGGGACAAACACTTCACTGCAGTCATGAACAGGAGCACACAGACACCAAGGTTATGGTTACAGGAAAAGTAAGTTGACCAAGAGAGCACATCTGTCTCCCTGGGGACAGACCACGCCTCTGGCTTCCAGCACATGCAATCCCAGTTTCTTACGACAGCAGAAGACCCAAAGACTTGTTCCCAAGTGTGGTAAAGAGTGCAAAGTCACTACCATTTTGATCTGAGTGCTGTCTGTCAGCTGCTGCACGGTGTAGGCATCTTCTGTGTTGTACTGCAGTAAAATCGCCATCTGGAATGTGGATGCCTGACAGAGCCAAACAGAGAACGGAGGGGAGAGGGGGGAATCAGAGAGTGAACCAACACTTTCTGAATTTGAACAGACTAAAATTCAACACTTAAACACATCAACTGGAATATTTGGACAACAGAGAATACCCAACTAGTGCTAATCACTACACAATCAGAGAATCTGATGCTGTTTATACAACTGGAACTCCACCTTCTGGCATTATCTAACCACAAACTCCAGGACTATGATCATTTAGCCAGCTGCAGACACTTCATCCAATTATCTATCACGGTGTCAAAGCACTATCCTACTGCCTAATACAGTTTAAAATTATTTTTCTTCATCCCTCCCTGACTCTTACCCATTTAATCTTCATTAAAACCTACACAGACTATTGAATTCATCCTCACAACTCCAGAATAATGAACCCAAGTTCATAAACAAGGCAGGTATCAGTGGGTATCACCACAGGGTTAACATATGTTGACGACAAGATCAAACTGAGATTATCTTGTTTCTTCTGACTGTTGTGAACTCCCCTCCTCTGTCTGCTTTTTGGGAGAAAAAAAGCTGTCAAATTAAAAAATTTGACAGTTCTTATTACAATCGTATTTGTCCTGCAAAAATTTTATTGCATACCTGTGGTTTTGTAATAGTGAAGCTGTGTTATAGATGAACTAATAGGACAATAGAGGGCAATTGGCTCAACCTCAGTGAGAATTAAACTTTGAAAACAGTTTGTCTGGGATATTTAAAATTCTACCAGAGGAATCTTGTTTTGACTGAGCCAGCAGGAACCATGTTCAACTTATCTCAGCTGCCAAGTGTGCACTGTGTGTCCAGAGAGAATTTTTCGTTACTGGTGTCGATGGAAATTCATGAAGTTTAATCTCTTAGAGAAAATAACATATTACTGTAATGGATCCAATCAGGTCTGCTCTATTGCACTTAAAAGGAGGTTTACTTTGTAAAAATCAGGTGATTCTCTAAAACGTGTTTAATGAGATCCCATGCAGAGAGGTTGCAGTTACCTCACACAATGCAACTCAACACCTGCTTAGACCATGGGCAATGTATTCCCTTTTCTATGTCCATTTTCTTAAGTATCAGTACAGTAAATAAAAAAACCACACAATAATGGTTCTGTCAGCTGCACCCAGTGCTCTGGATGCAACAATCACCACGTGTTTTAGTGGCACCACCTTGTCCTCACCTGTAATGTATATCTGTTTTTGAAACAGTTGGTGACCAATTCCCCCTTGGACAGCTGATACAACCACGTTAATTTCCTTCCACTGTGACGACTGGCATAAAAGGCAGTAAATCTCTGATAGCTCCGTTCTAGCTGTATAAAACCAGCAACGATAAATAAATAAATACATGATATTCTTTACCTTCATTTACCATTACTAGAACATGTAATACAAGCAACACAGGAACAACCCTCAAACACCACCTTTTCTGAACAACACAAACAGAAATCCAAAGTATTCAAATACCACAGACTGGATGAAAATTTCCCTTTGTGACAAGGTCTTTCTTTAAAGTATCATTAACAATATACATGTAAACCAGCATTGAAGTTTCATTCTTCCTTTTTATGATACAATAAGCACGACTAGAAAAAACACGTATTTCACACAGTTCTTTCCTGTTACTGTGTTGTTCCAAATACCCTCAGGCCAAATAAGGAACTACCAGAGGCACTTCCAGCCCTCTCTGGCACACAGCAAGATAGGAGGAGACACCAGCCTGGTAAAACAAGTCTCTCTCAGGATCATTCCATGTCTGCTGAACCCAAAGAGCCTCACCTCAGAGGGCAGAGCGAAGGTGCAGGATTGCTGGAACGGCCACGACCCAGAGCTCAGCACCTGGATGCTGAAATCCACTGCAAGAGAGGGGAAGAGGCTGAGCTGCATCGTTGCCCTTGTTCCTACCCCCTCTTCAAACACAGTCCCAGTCCCAGCACAAATAGGAAATGGTTCTGTCTTGTGGTAAAAGTATCATTAAGCAGTGTATTTTTTTCAGACCATAAACCAAAGACACTCCTGAAAGATGTCACTGCAGTTGGAGAACTTTACATTTACTGTGGCAGGCACTCAGTTTTCTCTAATTTGGAGAAGTTACGATCCTGTTTCTATCCCCACAATGGATTTCCCTTTTAACATACAACTCTGAAAATTGTAAACATTTACCATCACACAAGTGCAAGAACAGACCTTTCACATTTATATTTGTAAGGCACTTTGGACAGGTCAAGTAAGAGTAACATAAAAACTAAGTAAAATTTAGGCTTGACAATACCCAACTCTAACTGTAACCCAAGAAATAATTACCAGCTCTTGACAGTGTTTGGTTCAATGTGCTTCAATAAAAATATATGTATAAAAAAGAGACAGGGCTGTCTAACAGCCTGGGACACAATATACTTTTTTCCTTAATAGAATCATAGAATGGTTTGGGTTTGAAAAGACCTCCGAGATCATCAAGTCCAACCCTTGGTCCAACTCCAGTCCCTTTACCAGATCATGGCACTCAGTGCCACGGCCAAGCTCAGCTGAAAAACCTCCAGGGATGGGGAATCCACCCCCTCTCTGGGCAGCCCATTCCAATGCCTGAGCACTCTCTCTGCAAACAATTTGTTTCTGCTCTCCAACTTCAATTTCCCCTGGCAGAGCTTGAGCCCGTGCCCTCTTGTCCTGTTGCTGACTGAATACTTTCACACAAGCCTGAACTTCAGCCATGTTGTGTTCAAAATCAAAACTTTTTCAAGAAAAACATCTCTCCAATCAAAAATTTAAAAAGAAAAAGGAAAAAAAGAAGAGACAGGATTCAATGTAATTTACTTATATATCTAAACATGAGCTGCAAAATCAAGAGGAGGCTCCCCCAAAAAAGGCAGAAAACGAAGTACATGCCTAGAAGACTAACTTAAAACTCCTGGCTATCTTGGTCAGCAGAGCACTAACTGATTTCTGGCAGTACAATGTCTAAGATAAGTATTCCCCTCATACAATTAGCTCTGTAGAAATCAGAGGAAGCCAAACCATGCAACAGTAACTTAGGGGAATGTATTACTTACAATCCAATGGTTCTGAATTGGTCAGGTGCTTTTTAAACTGCTCATTGAGGTCCTTGCTCACACCAATGTCTTGGAACATCCGCTGCAGCTTGGAGGTGTACTCAAACCCACAGGCTTGCTGCAGTTTGAAAGCACAGATGTATCAGCAAGACACATATTTGGCATGGAATAATGAGAAGAACAAGTATCAGAACTTACTTTCTAAAAAGATGTGAAAATTTCCATATTTCCCTTACTCAAAGTACTAATCCCAACTAGATAAGCTCTTCAACTGTCATTGAAAACTGAAGAAAATTTTGTTTAACAATGAAGCAAAACACAATGAAACAGAATTCTCCAAGGGTATTAGATCATACTTTGCTTGACTCTGCATGAACAAGAGTTAATGAAATAAAGCTACTTTTCAGTAGTCATTCCCCTGAACAAATATATCCATGTCATTCATTTGGATAAGAATAATGAAGTTTAACTCCAAGGGACAGATATGTATTCCAAGCTGGTATGATTTTAAAAAAAAAAAAAAAAAAAAGAAAAAAAGGCAGAAATAAAGATCTAGAAATAAAGATCTGGTGTATTTTTCTGCTGTACATAAAATAATGAAGGGATATACATTAATTCTTTCCAAAACAGTCTGAAGATCTGCAAGGCAGTACATAATGGTACAGCCATGGAATACTCACTTTTAATTTGGAGATCATGCTTGCCTCAGCATCATCACTAGCACTGTTCTGGTGCACAAGTCTCTTTGCCAGCATTTTAGCATAGAATTTCTGAAACACATCTTTATCCTCAATGTACTTGAAGACAACCATCTGGAAAAGCCAAGATAGTTTGTAAGGAAAACAATATTTGAACATTTGTCTTGAAAAAGCTGCAGCAGTAGCTGCTTCATTTGCACCTGAATTGTTAAGTTGAGGGGGTTTTGTTTGGCTTTTTCTTTGGGAGGGGGAGAAGGGAGTGGTGGTGTGTGTTTGTTTTACATGTGGATACAATTTAAACATATGAACACGTATTTCACATGTGAAGCCTTTTATATACATGTAAAAGATACTGTAGAAATTATATCTATATATTACATATGTATATGAAGATGAAGTAAAAGCACAGCTTCAATATAACCCCTTAAAATCTGCTGTAAAGGGCTTTTTATGAATACACAAAATAAAACAACTTTTAAAAAGCCACAGAGATTACTATTATTACTGAAAAACTTAAATTAAATACTAAGTAATGAAATCAAATGTGCAAAAATATTTCTTTTCTCTGCCTTGTGTGACACTTGAGTGTTACTAACTTGTCAAAGCTTACACAGACGAGAACTGGACTTATAGACATCTTACCACTTGATTGAGGGTATCTTCCAATTCTGCTTCTTCTGGATTCTTTGAGCTGCAATTAAAGAAGTGCATCTTTAATGAGTCCCAAAACAGCAGAACTAAACCCACACATGGATGTCTTAGGAAACTCCACAAATAAAGGAACACAGATTTGAGCAGTTCTCAGATCAGACTCTTTAAAGAGAAAACAATGCCATGAAATGAACATTTCACTGCTCCACCTGTGAGCAATTCTGAAGGACACAATTTTTACAGGTTGAAGTTCTGGACCAAGAGCTGCTCAGGACTTCTTGAATCCTGGTAATTCTCAGGACTTATGGGCTTAAACAAGGATCTGTGTCTCTTCCTGCTGCTAAAGGCTGTCTGTATTTCTTATCTTGGGTAGTACAATGAGAAGAGAACAGCTCATAAAGCTTGGGCTTGACTGGGTGAGGTGACTGTTCCCCTCCATGAGTGTCCAACAGGCACACCCCAAATCCACCCTGCAGAAAGCCAGTATTTATAAAGGAGAAAATAAATCCTTTGCTCAAGGAAGGAGGGGATGGGGAAGGGAAAAGTCAACAAATTCTTCCATTTTTGCATTGTTTGGTGGTGGGTTTTCTCCTCCTCCAAAATATTTAGACACCAATCCAGGGTGACCTGAACTGTGTATGAGCTGCTGAATCATTTGAATCCAAATACCTTGAATTAAAATATGAACTGTGAGAGGTTAGAAAGCAGTTCTTGTTCTCAATTTCTACCCAAGTGGAAGAAGGTATAGAGGAAACAACAGGAAGAAAGCAAGAGTTTTAATGGAAAAAGGGAATGTGCCTCTCTTCTTTACAACATACAACCCAACTCAAACTTCTGGGGGGAAAAACCTCCTTCTGTTTTATTAAAAAGCAGAACTCACATTCCTACAAGGAATTAAAGGTTTTCTTATTTCCCCTCCTCTTCCTTAAAAAAGAAAAGTAAAGTCAACATAACCTTTAGGAATGATTGTACTGAAATTTTTGCATCCAGAATTCAGTGTAATTAATTTCTTGAATCATTAAGTTCTGTTTCTGCAGACACAGGGTAAAACCTCACAGGACAGAACATTTTAAACCCAAAGCCAACATGAGATAATGATTTGTCTTTGAAGACATACCTTTTCTTTAGTAGGGAGTCACAGTATCGTGCCAGTAGCTCTGGGGATTTACTGGATGATTGAGCCATTTTTGTCACTGCATTGTTATTTATGAATCGACCACAAGCCTAAAAATAACAGAAGACAGTCAAATTTTGGGAGACAAGAGAATGAATAGAAATGAAAAAAGAGAAGCTCCCCCTCTGGCACTGCCCACACTTACTTTGTCCAGTGCAGCCACGAAGCCAGCATCGTTGTTGAATGCAGACATGACTAAAGCATTATATTTCTTATGCACATCCAACACTGTCTGTACATACATTTTTGGATCCTGCAATACAGAGAGAATGGATTTTGCATCCTGTTCACTTTCTGCTTTCTACTTCCCCCAAAATGGAGCTACTCACCGGCCAAAGCAAGTTTTTAAGGGGGAAGTCCACAAAGTATTAGAAATATTTTAAATGTAAAATAGTACCCAGACTGGTTCAGCGCCTGTGTCCAGGCCTGACTGACATCAGTGCAAGTTTTCATTTACAGCAACCAGAGTGCAAAAATAAAAAAGACAAAGAAACCCCATTTCCTCAACCACTGCAAACATTCTCAAAGATTAAGCTCAGTTTGAATTAGAGCTGAGAGAACTGGACAATCATTAAATGGCAGCTGCTGCAGAAAAACACCCTTCCAAAATAAATCTCTGTAGTGAGAATGTAACAGGTACAACTTAGGACAGAGATCTCAGTCCTTGGCAGCTCTTAAAAATTACCTGCTCAACACTCAGTGGCAGCCAAATGCCAAAACCCATCAAGTTTATGGCACTCCCAGACTAAGTGCCATGTGCAATTACTGATCTTTGCACCTCAGTAAAGATGGAGTGGAGTTGGAGCAGGGACAGTGAGGAGCAAGTAGAACAACAGGCACACAGAACAGTGACCACAATAGACTAAAAGGTCTAGAAGTCTTCAATTTGGAGATAGGAAGTTTGAAGACAGTATGACTGAAAAGATGAATTATCACATTTTGCCACTATTGGGCATTTGATGAAAGTGATGGGAAACAAGTCTACGACAGATAAAGACCATCTTTACAAATAAGGTAGTGGATTTCTGGAACTTGGTGCCAGAGTAGGATGTTGGAAGCAGATCAGGAGGTTCAACCAGGCATGGAGTTAGTCCTGAACACTCCTATCTGTCAGTAGGACTCCTGGATGCTGGCAAGAAATGACAGAATATGGGAAGGGTTTTATCAGAATCCTGAAAAACACTCCCTGTTGCCACTGAAGGCAGACACAGACTGTGTGGACCACCAATCTAACACCGTGCTTGAGATAAAGAACTGAGATGATGGAGAACCTCACAGACAAGAAACGCAAGTGGATCTGAAGGACATTCAATAAAGCATCTACTGATTACAAGGACTCAAAAAAAAAATAACCAAGGCACAAAAAGCAGCAATCTTCCAGCTGAAGAGCAGTCTTGTTAACACAGTTAATAGAGATACAGCACAACTCATTCTGCGGTACAAATCTAAAATAGGTGAGCTGAGTCAAGCTGGTGTGACTATTTCTCTGCACCAACTACAGAGAAACGGAGAAGCATTTGCTGAGCCGGCCCCTGAAAGGGACCTGGGGGGACTGAGGGACAGGAAGCTCAACAGGAGCCACCAGTGTGCCCAGGTGGCCAAGAAGGCCAATGGGATCCTGGCCTGGATCCAAACTAGCGTGGCCAGCAGGCCCAGGGCAGTGAC
>JAJPCS010000298.1:163783-181672 GCA_021164005.1 Willisornis vidua nigrigula
AGGCACACAGAGGCGGCAGGGCTGGGGCAGGAGGCAGGGCAGGCACACAGAGGCGGCAGGGCCGGGGCAGGAGGCAGGGCAGGCACACATAGCCAGGAGGCCCGGGGCAGCCGGCGCGGCGCTCCCAAGCCCCGACAGGGGCGATCCCTTCTGAGTGCGCAGTTCGCGGCCTCCCCGGCCCGGCCCGCGGCTCCCGGGGCCGGATCCACGAGCGGCCCGAGCGGCCTCCCCGCGCTCCAGGGCCGGCAGTGCGCCCGGGAGAAGAAAGGCAGGCGGGCCAGGCCGAGCCCGGCCGCCCCTTGCCCCGCTCCCCGCGCCGTGACTCAGTGCCGGGCCCCGCTCCGCCCGCTCCGCGGGGCCGCCGCCGCCTCTCCCCGGGCCGGGCCGGGCCTGGCTGCGACACAACGCCGCGGCCTCCCCGCACTCACCAGCATCGCGCGTCCCGCAGAGTCAGGGCCGCGTCCGCCCGCCCCTTCCGCCTCCGCCGGGCCCGCATCCGCCGCCGCCTCCCCCCGGCACGGCCCGCGGAGGGCGGAGGCGCCGCCTCTCCCGCCCGCCCCGTCCCGCCCCGTCCCGGGCTCGGCTCGGCTCGGCTGGACCCGGTTCGGCTCGGCTTGGCTCGATTTGGCTCGGCTCGGCTCGACTCGGCTCGGTTTGGCTCGGCTCGGCTCGGCTCGGCTCGGCTCGGCTCGGCTCGGCTGGGCCCGACCCGGATGGGCTCGGCTGGGCCCGGCTCTGCCCGGCTCGGCTTGGCTCGGCTCGGCTTGGCTCGGCTCGGCTCGGCCCGGCTCGGCCCCTCGACGGGGACTGCTCGCCCCAGGGGCTGCTCGGCTGGGCCCGGCCCCGCCATCGCCGCTGCCGTGCCCTGCCCAGCCCTCCCCGAGCAGCCCAGTTGCAGAGGACCTGAAAGGCTGGAGGGGGGTGGTTGGCAGAACACTCAGCGTGAGAGGCTGTGTGTGCCTGCAGCACACAAACCAAACCACATCCTGGGCCAGCAGCGCGGCCAGCAGGGCCCAGGAGGCGAGTCTGCCCCTCTGCTCCGCCCCACCTGGGACAGGAGCACAGTCCTGGTGTGCCCAACACACACGTGGGAAATGGAACTCTTGGAGCAAGTCCAGAGCAGGGCACGCAGCTGATAAGAGCACTGGAGCACCTCCCCTGCGATCACAGACTGGGAAAGCTGGGGCTGTTCAGCCTGGAGAGGAGATTGCAGGGAGACCTCCCAGCCGCTGCCAGGACTTGAGGGGCCCTGCAGGAGAGCCAGAGAGGGGTCTGCATTCAGGAATGGTGGTGATAGACAGGGGGTAATAGATACTAAATGAAAGGGGAAATTTAAGTTCGGAGCCAGGCTGAATAAGCCCTTGAGCAGCCTGGCCTAGTGGGAGATGTCCCTGCCCATGGCACAGAGGGTTGGGACTAGATTATGTTTAAAGTCCACTCCTACCCCTAACATTCTATAGAATCATAGATTGGGTTGGAAAAGACCTCTGAGATCATCAAGTCCAACCCTTGGTCCAACTCCAGTCCCTTTACCAGATCATGGCACTCAGTGCCACGGCCAAGCTCAGCTGAAAAACCTCCAGGGATGGGGAATCCACCCCCTCTCTGGGCAGCCCATTCCAATGCCTGAGCACTCTCTCTGCAAAGGATTTGTTTCTCATCTCCAACTTCAATTTCCCCTGGCAGGGCTTGAGCCCATCGTGCCCCCTTGTCCTATTGCTGAGTGCCTGGGAGAAGAGACCAACCCCCACCTGGCCACAACTTCCCTTCAGGCAGTTCCAGACAGTGCTGAGGTCACCTCTGAGCCTCCTCTTCTCCAGGCTGAACACCCCCAGCTCCCTCAGCCTCTCCCCACAGCACTTGTGCTCCAGTCCTTTCTCCAGCCTTGTGTTTCAGAATATCATTAGGCATGATAGGACTTTCCTCCATCCAGAGCCCATTCAAGGGTTGGACTTGATGATCTCAGAGGTCACTCCCAACCCAGCTGATTCTATGATTCTATAAGCAGCTACTTTTGTATTTATGAGAAATGTGGATTTCTGGTGTGTCCTGGACACACTGAGTGGCACCGTACTGTGTTTGTGGATGGTACAGCTGTGCAATGACAGCCTGTCCTTGTCAAGCAAGTGTTAAACCAAACTGTGAGGCTCCTCTGAGTTATTCATACGAGGAATCTTTACCTCGAGGTGCATGAACATTGCTTTGAAAACTTTGATGGAAGTGTGGCTGTTGTAAGAACGTAGAAGTCTTTCTGTAACTGTGAGTTTCAGAACAGTAACAAAACAACTTGGAAACAACATTGCAGAGAGAAGAGCAGGTAGAAACTGGAAAAAAGGAAATTTTATTGTTCAGCTGTGAGCTGGTTGGGAGACATGTGAAGGTATTTGGTCTGACTGAGGAATAAGGAGTTACATAGACCTGTTTGCAATCTGTGAACAAATTTAAGCAAAAATACCTACTGTAGGTAATTTAATATATGATAATAAAATCTAAAACTCCTAGCATCACTTACATCTGGATTGAATGTTGATTATTCTATGTAACAGTATGAAATTAATGACACAAAATCATACCAAAATTAGAACAGGTTTCAGAAGAGTAGTATTTTGGAGCCAGTCCTGTCTTATTTATTCCCAAAGACTGTGGAATTAAACTGCTGGAGCAGTTCTGCAAAGGAAAAGAACAATGTTTGCAAAAGATGACATAAGTTTTTATCCATTATGTAAGTATCAAGAGTTCAACCCCCTTCATGCAAAAGGAAAGAGAAGCAGGGAAGCAATAGGAAGACACAGAAGATTTCTCTTGTCTGCAAAGTGCTTCACTTCCATTCTGGTTCTACCAGCCGTTCATCTTTTCTGAAAATTGACCTTCTCAAAGCTAATGGTCTTTAGTCATATAAGTGCTTGAAAAATTACTTCCCTGTATAATAATGCCTTACACAGCACAGCCTGCTGAGGTGGACACAAGCAAAGCCAGTGACACAGCCCTTCCAGTGAAACAGGGCTGAGTAAGCACCTGGGGAGCCCTGTCTGAGGAGCTGGTTTGATGTATAGCAGGGACACTGTCTCACTTGGCTGGGTGGCATCACGATGCTTGTATTAATTTTGCCTGTGTAGACGTACTTATAAATACCATTCCTGGGCACGACTGAATTTCTGGCTTGGTAACATATGTGAGCTGTGCTAGAGGAGGGTTTGTGTTAGTCAGCAGCAGCATGGCCAGTTCTGCATGGGGTGTTACAGTCTGGGGAAATTTGGGGCAAGCAAGATAGTCTGTGGGAGGCAGGAAGCAAATCCAAAGGTGGACTGATCATAAAAAGTAAGGACTGATTTTGGAGTCTTGTAAAGATAAATTTTGGTGCTGTGTTGTATTTACAAGAGGTAAAGGCGTCTTTGTTTTAAAGGTCTACAACAAGCAGACAGGAGAGCCATGGATAAGCAAGGAAAGTGGAAGGGAAAAGACAGGAAGGGAAGAAGATACGTCAATAAGGATGGTCTGAATTGGCACCATCTTGCACTAAACTATGTTTTTTTTAGTTTTTGTGATTAACTGCATTAAAAGCTTGAGGTAGGATGGTTTAGTTTTAAAGGAGTGTTTCTTTTCCCCCCAGGATTGCTTTATGCTTTGTGTTCACTATAAAGAGACAAGGCACAGTTCTCTGGTTTTATTCACAGTAATGGTGGCTTAGCTGGCACTCTGAACAGACAGGCCATGAAAAATCCTCCCTAGAAAATTCAGACATGGTGCGTAGCACGGCCCCTTCATACATGTCTTGGAAGTATTCCTGTGTCAGAGTCACAGAGAGAAAAGGCAATTGATTACAAAAATAAGTATTACCAAATTACTCACTAATGCATTTTAAATTGTCCAATGGAATTTATGTACTTTGCATGAAAGGAGAGAAGCTTCCCCTACAGACTGAGGCAGCTCAAATTTCAGGGACAGATTTCATGAGGGAAATCCACTCTTTTTTCACTAAAATGAGTTTGCAGCACTGCTGAGAGGGGTCTGTTTTCACAGTAACTTGCAAGTTTCCCACTTGTTGCATCAGCAGTGAATCAGCACACACCAAGCAAGAAAATTATCATGACAATGTTTGCTGTCAGTGCAAGTAGGCAGCTCCACTGGCAAAGAAGAAAAGCCTGAGTCATTCAGAGACACGGAGTTGCTGTGGCTGTTGGTTTATTACTGCTGTCAGGAGGCTGGACTGATGTGGAGGGAGACTTTCCCTGCAAGTTACATCTGGAGCTGTCTGAAAACAGGAGTTACATCCCCCTCTACATGTGTTCAGTTCTGGGCCCCTCAGTTGAGGCAAGAGATTGAGGGGCTGGAGCGGGGCCAGAGAAGAGCAAGGAGGCTGGAGAAGGGACTGGAGCACAAGTGCTGTGGGGAGAGGCTGAGGGAGCTGGGGGTGTTGAGCCTGGAGAAGAGGAGGCTCAGAGGTGACCTCAGCACTGTCTGGAACTGCCTGAAGGGAAGTTCTGGCCAGGTGGGGGTTGGTCTCTTCTCCCAGGCACTCAGCAATAGGACAAGGGGGCACGATGGGCTCAAGCTCTGCCAGGGGAAATTGAAGTTGGAGAGCAGAAAAAAATCTTTGCAGAGAGAGTGCTCAGGCATTGGAATGAGCTGCCCAGAGAGGGGGTGGATTCCCCATCCCTGGAGGTTTTTCAGCTGAGCTTGGCCGTGGCACTGAGTGCCATGATCTGGTAAAGGGACTGGAGTTGGACCAAGGGTTGGACTTGATGATCTGGGAGGTCTTTTCCAACCCAATCCATTCTATGATACACTTGACAGGACGTGCTTGCTATGGCAGTGCAGATCATAACCAGATGTGGTAAAGGTTGCATGGCTGTACTGAACATCTCTTGCCTTTTCTAGCAGATCTGTTTTCCTCGATGTTTCAGTCAAGAATGCATGGCTAACGTCCTAAGTGGTGGTTCCCCATTTAAATGCTTTATTCCTCCTTTTGAGCTGAGCACAACTTGGTCCCCAGCTCTACAAGCCCCTGTTGTTTGAACTAGCAAGAGGCAGTGTGTTTTTCCCCTTATTGCTCCTTGAGGGGATTGCAAGCCAAGATACAGGAAATAAAACAACATTTTTGGAAAAGGGGTGGTGTACAGTACGTGAACATACAGATTTCTACAGCTTTTTTGTTGAGTGGAAAACCTGAGTTTCAGGCTTGTCCATCCTTGCTAGCAAATCACTCTGTCATGCGCCTTTGTATAAACCAGCTCAGAAGAGACATTGCCTGTGCCTCCAAATTCAAAGGTGTCTGAAGAAATCCATCCTTCAGTGGCAGATGACACTCCAGTGCTCTACTGCTTCTTGTGCTGTGGGAAGGTAAAAAACATTTTTCAGAGATCGGATTGTTCTTTGCAAAGGCCAGTCTCTGCATGTGTTAGACAGGCAGTGCCAGGTTCATACATGGAATAAAAAGGCAGCCTAGAAATGCTACACAAACATGGCAACCTGTGGTTAATCTGCTCCTTTTATAGGCACAGGCCAATGTGTTTGCATACGTGTGTGTACAAGGCACAAGGCAGCAGGTCCCCTCAAGACTTCTGATTTTGCTCTTCTCTGCCAGGTGTCTGTCACCAGGTTTCTGACTGTTTCAGAGGTTTGCAGCAGAATTCCAGCATTAGAATTAGAGAGGAGGAAAAAAGAAGAGTTGAGTTAGAAGGGACCTACAACCATGTTTTGTTCCATGACCACTTTGGCCTGATCACTTTGAACAATTCTGATCTCAAGGTAGGAAGTGGAGAATTTATGCAAAGTAGGATCACAAGGAGTGGAGCATCACTGCCTGTCCAGAGTAAAGATGATTTATGTCTCTTTGAATGGAAGATGAACAAATATCCACCTTGTTCCCAACTTTAAGGTATTTAAACTCCAGAACTGAGAGTATTTGTTCACACAGCTAAAGGCACAGATCTGCTCTGGGAATTCATAATGGAAAGAAGATGGTAGCAATTCCCCCCCTCCCCTTACAATAATTTCTAGATTAAATACTTTCAATCTGAAATGGTTTCTTTCTGCCTCTGCTATCTACCATGCAAAATAATGTACTGAGACACTACCGTTTCTTTTTCCATCCTCTCCTTCAGTGGGCTGAAAGTTTCTCTGGGCCTGAGATCCAAGACTCAGAATTGGTTTAACTCATTAGAGCTCTCTCTTTGTAGGAGCTTTTATAGACTGAAAGACAGCCTTGGTTATACTTCTTTTTTTAAAATTTATTTTGAGTATCAGCTGATTTGCTGCTAATGAAGCAGAACTCTTAGTAAAAGTTGTGTTCCTTTTTTTAAATTATTTTTTAATTTTCTGTTTTCATTTGATATTTGGTGATGCCAAACAAGCAGCTGTTCACACACGTATAACTAAGCAAGTCGATGTTCCACATGAAAGGTTTTCATACAGGAACACTGATCTTTGGGCTTGACTTGTGGAACTGTTTCTCACAATATTTCTGCCTGAAGGGAGGAGAACAAGGAGGAGCAGTCTCACAGGAGCCCACTTCTCCTGCAAGTCACCGCTCAGCTTTTCACACTCAGCAGATTCGAAATAAGGGTTTATCCTCACTGCATCCTTCCTCAGGCTGAAACCTGAGGCCTATCAAGGCTTGCTTTTCTGGGTTTGAGCCCACTTAGATGCTGCACAGGACACATTCTTTTGCAGGGTAATTAGTGTCTGTCTGATCAGCATTGGGTTAGCCACTGTACACAGAATTTCTACAGCAGGAATGTCTAATAAGGAGCATGACAGAAGATTATTCATAATGTATCTAAATTCTGACAAGCTTGTGATATTTCCTTCAGTGCCATGATACTTCAGAGTTTATATGCTTAAAGCTTATGGTTTAGGTCTTGTTGCAGAGTTTTTTGGTGGAAGAAAATATTTATATGGAGGAGGAAATATAGAATCATAGAGTGGATTGGCTTGGAAAAGCCCTCCGAGATCGTCAAGTCCAACCCTTGGTCCAACTCCAGTCCCTTTACCAGATCATGGCACTCAGTGCCATGGCCAAGCTCAGCTGAAAAACCTCCAGGGATGGGGAATCCACCCCCTCTCTGGGCAGCCCATTCCAATGCCTGAGCACTCTCTCTGGAAAGGATTTGTTTCTGATCTCCAACTTCAATTTCCCCTGGCAGAGCTTGAGCCCATCGTGCCCCCTTGTCCTATTGCTGAGTGCCTGGGAGAAGAGACCAACCCCCACCTGGGCAGAACTTCCCTTCAGGCAGTTCCAGACAGTGCTGAGGTCTTCTCACTGGCCTGGCTTGTAAAACCAGCGAATTATAACAGTTACAAAGGGGATGGTTTCCAGTAATTTGGTGTATTATCCACATTTATTTCCGGTGGCATCAATTTAACACAGATATTGGCAGGAATGGTAAGAAGAGAGTTGGTTTTTGTGGTCAGGAAAACAGATGATACCTGAAAAGCTCTCTGAAATGTAGCCTGTGCTGCAGAAACCTCTGCAAGTCCCTGCTTTTGATATTTGTGGTGTGAGTCTGTGTGCACCTAAGGCAGTGACAGGAGCTCTAGCACCTCCTGGGGAACTGCAGGCTGTGAAGTCGGCTCTTTCCATTGAGATACCTCGGTACAGGACTGGCATTAAGGCCAGGAACAGACATGCCAGCCAATGCCAAAGGGCACCAATCCTTCGCCTGGCACAGCCAAACTCACCAGTGCTGCCCTTTGCTGAGCACAGAACATGTTTCTCTAAGACAGAGAAAAGATTTCAGTCTATTGCCTCTTTTCCCCCATGGCCTGGCTGTTTTCCCACCTAGGGAGGTCTCTGATTTTGGGCCTTTACTTCTAGAGCTGATCTTCCTTTTGGTACCAGCTCAGGACACCTTGTGAATTGGCAACAAGCTGTTCCTTCGTGGCTTCTGGTTCCTGTCTTTGCCTGGGAACACTCTTGCAAGGCCATTGGTGCTGCAGTTCCCTCCAGCCTGTTCCCCTTTGCCCTGGGGGCAGCTCTGCTGTTTCCAGCTGGTGTTCCCAGCACTTGGCAGTGCTGCTGGGATGGGAGGCTTCCTCTGCACTAACCCAGGAACAGCTGCAAGGATGGCACTCAGACAGATACAGGTATGTGTGTGTGGTTGTGCATCATTTTTCCTGTTTCTTTCCAAGAGATGAGTTTGCTCGTTTTGTACCAGGAGTGGGCAGAGGCAGCAGCATTTTCCACTGCTGTTTTGAACGTGAATGTTGGTGTTTTGCCTAAAAGAATGGTTCATTCAGACAAACATTTCAGCATTTCAGACAGGACCCCTGCTGGGGCTGTCTTCAGTACCCTACAGCAACATCTCCAATAACACACTGGGTGGCTTTCCTTTTTTCCTCACAGACCACTTGAGAAATAAGCCTTGTAGGAGAGAGACCAACAGTCCTTCTGCACTCCAAGGATGTGAACGAACTTGTTGGGGTGATACCATCTCAAGCTTTCAATCTTTACCCTCCATACAGTACCCTTTCCTTCAGTGATGTTCAGCTGAGGTGTTTTAAACTGAGGTACTTGACTGAGTAGGGTATTTGTTTTGCCCGTGTGTTGCTGGGAAAACCTGCTCAGTCCACAGGGCTTGAAGCAAATTGGGATCCAAGTGCTTTACTGGTCTGTCAGGAACACGAAATTAGGCAGCAATCAGTGAAGTGTTGCATTTGTTTTTAACCTGAGCTTGGCCGTGGCACTGAGTGCCATGATCTGGTAAAGGGAGTGGAGTTGGACCAAGGGTTGGACTTGATGATCTCGGAGGGCTTTTCCAACCCAATCAATTCTGTGATTCTATGATTTGAGATCAACAGTAGAACTACAACAGGTAAACTCCCAAACTAGGCATACACTAATGTTAATAAGCACCAGAAAATTTCTAAACACCCTCTGTGACAAGTGCAGAAGAGATTTCTGAGGCACTACAAGCCTCTCCATAGAAAAGACATGCACTGTGCAAAGCCCTGGTGAGTACTCACTGACACCTGTGGTATAAATGCCCTTCTTGGCATAGTCTGGACATGTAGATAAATGTACAGGGATGCCCAGTGGAGCATCCTGAGCACAGAGACTTGATCTCAAGGTTCTAGTAAAGCCAAAACCTTGATTTAATTTGCTATATTTAGGTAGAATAGTCAGTAAATGTCCGAAAATATAGTTTGTATGATTTCTATCTATATTAGATTTTAGTAATTTGCATAGAGAGAGCTGCCAGAATGCCTTAATGTTCCTATCCCAGAAGTCTGAGAAAACCTAATGAATTTTTATATCTGGGAGACCAATTCTGTTGGCTAATAACAACTACCTTTGTACCATTCAAGTAAAAAGTGACAGGCCTACACTCAGCAGAGCAAGTAATCAGTTTTACCCTAATTCTCTGCTGTTTTTTCATCACCAAGTACTAAACCCAGATAGTAACAGATGATGTACAATTTTTTTCCTTAAAAAGGAAGGTAATTTACAAGTCAATTATGAAAGAATTAAAATTGCTGTTCTAAAATAAACCAAGTGCATTGTGTTGTTTGTGACTGATGCTCTTAGTTATTTGTCATTATGTTTGCTGTTTTTCCTTCAGCAATTTACAGTGGGTCTCCCACAAAAACAACCCACTTTGCTGGACAATAAATACTTTTATCTCCTCACTAAACACAAGGCTGCATAACTAAGAGTAGTATTAGTCTGTGAAAAACCCACTGCTCCAAAAAGCCATTTGAACTACACTTGAACAACAATTACAGGCAACAATGCCTCTGCTCCTTGAAATTTATCATAGGAATTGTGATGGCACTAAACTTTATTAAAATTTAGTTTAGAATGCCACGTACTTAAAGATGTTACCAAAGCATGTCTGCTCCCTTTAGAAATAAGCCCAGAAAAACACCCCTGAAAGCTGAAAACGTGTTCATTTTCCTCCGGTTTTGTATTTTGATTTCTGGAAACAAGGTATTCCCACGTAACCATTATTGTTATAAAAGCACCCGAACCACACGTACTCCAGTAACTCAATACAGTGAGAGAGCAAAGGGAAGTGTTTTGCCAAGAGCTGCATGTTTGGGCCCAGATGCCACCTCCAGATTAAGTGTTGTGCCACTGCACACCCCTTGGCATCATGTAAATCAGTTTTTAAGTCCTGCTGTCTTTATTTTTTCTGCTGAAGATGCAAAATAGCCTAAACTTTGACCTTGTAGCATAAGCTTGACTAGAGGCTTGGGAAGGGTTCCTTATCTTTAATATCATAGCAATTTTGTTAAAAGTAAGACACTGATGGTCAAAAAGTACACAACCACCCCCACCCTTGCACCATTTAAGGCTATCAGTCAAGATCATGCCATGTCACTAAGGAAAATAATGTTAAATAGTACAAGTGATTCCCAAGGCAACTAATCCCTAAGGGACAACATATGAAAACATTTGAAAATAATTCTAATGGTATTAAAGTCAGTAAATCACACAGATGCATTGTACATGCTCAGAGTACACTCTGTGAATGGTTAATTCACATCTTATTTTTCATCTGTTCTTACCAATTAATATGATGCTGATTGTTCCTTTGGTTTCCCTACTGTGGAAGATGACACGATAAAACCAGAACTAATGGTTACCAAGATGCTCTAGACAATGTGTGCTGGACTTACTGATCAGGGTTTTTTGTTGGGTTTGTTTTTTTGACCTTGCCATGTAACGGGACTGGAGTTGGACCAAGGGTTGGACTTGATGATCTTGGAGGTCTTTTCCAACCCAGTCGATTCTATGATTCTGTGATTCTGTGTGACATAGATTAGAAGGGACAAGCATCACCTGACTTAAGCAACCAAAGAGGCATTTCAAATCATCTGACATCATCAAGAAATGTCAAGGGGTATAAAAAGAGAGAGAGAGAGGAGGAGTTTCTGTCTCTTTTGGCCAACTCCTCAGCCCCATGAGGATGCTGTGACTCCTGAGATTAGGCCTGGGTGCCATCCCCACTGTGTTATCTAGGGAGGTGAATGTTTTCTTATTAATTTCTCTTTTTCTCTTGCTGGGAGTTTTCTCTAAAAGAGCTTTTGGGAGGTTTTCTGGGGTTTGAATCTGTATTTCTGGGGGTTGGAATCTGTATTATTAGTTCGGGTGACTTGGTGAACGTGTTATTATTTCTTTTCACATTTGTACCTATATGTGTTATATTCTGTTTTAAATTTTCTTTTCTTCTGTGTAAATATAAAAACATTGCCATTTCAGAGTTCCATTTCTAGGGTTTTTTTCCCCTCACTCCCTTTCCCTTGCAGGGGGACCCTTTGACTCTGTATTGGGCAGTTGACATTTTGCCAAGCTGAACCATAACATGAAGTCTTAACAAGCACAGTTTCTATTGCAGTATAGCTGGAGGGGGTTTGAATTGTCCCACCTTTATCCTGGATAATTGCTATATAGCATAGACCAGATTTTCAGAGCTGGGCCAGGCATTCTGCCCCAAACTTTTGCAGCCAAACTGTGTGTGGATTGACTTGTAGAGGTGCTGAGAAAATCTAAATTTCTGTGTGCGCTCCAGGTATTCAGCACTGAAGGTGATTTGTTGAAGTGCCTAATACTGATGGCTTCAAGTTTGAAAATGTGATCCTTTGTCAAGAAAGCACAGAAACTTGGTGAGATTATTCTTCCACGACTTGAAGAGCATAGTCTTTGTTTGCAGTGTGCTCCATACAGCTCTTGTGGCTTTGCTTTTCATCTCTGAGTGTCACTAGTGGGAAGTGTAAAGTTCTGTGAAGGGAGTTTTCACAGCAGCTCATGATGGATTGAAGACTTGACTTCTCTTTGGGGTGTCTGGCAGAGCAAACTGATCAATGAAGGTGTTGAAGGCATTGTGCCTGCAGCAGGTGCAGTCTGAATTTCCAGAAAGTATAAAATACCAGAAGTTTTTACAAAAATATTGTGTGACAGAAAGCAATCAGCTAGTCAGATTGAAACAACCAACATGCCAAAATAAACCAATAGCAGAAACACCCCACCAGTTACAAATAACTAGGCATGTTAACACTTCTGTTTATTTTATAAAACCCTGACAAGGGAGAATATAAGAACCTCTCAGTGATAATTTTGTGCAAATCTCTTCAAAGTGCATCCTTGTTGGAGGGAGGTACTATTTTTGTGAGTGAAACTGCAAGAGGCCCTGAAATTCTAAGCATCCTT
Source organism: Willisornis vidua nigrigula (assembly GCA_021164005.1). Lineage (NCBI taxonomy): Eukaryota > Metazoa > Chordata > Aves > Passeriformes > Thamnophilidae > Willisornis > Willisornis vidua. The sequence continues at coordinate 175,935 of JAJPCS010000298.1, forward strand.
TTTTTCATAACATTTAAGGCAAGTATGGTGAGATTTCCCAAAGCACATGGATTCCAAGCCCCTCATGTGTTAAACACAATGGGTTTTGTTGGCCCCTGTGCTGAGCCCCACGTGGTTCCCCCAAGTCCAAAATAAAAAAAAGTGAGAAACCTGCTGGTGCAGATGATGGCACAGTCTGGGCAAGAGTGGTGGGCTACTCTTGTGCAGGGTCTGCTCTTCCTCTGGATCCAATGAGTGGTCCCAGAGGTCACCAAACCCCAAGATTCTATCCCCTCAGGTGCAGGTGGGAGCCCCCGGTGCCTCCCCCAGGGCAGGGAGTTCCACACTGGGGGATCTGACTCTGGCAGTCAGGGGGGAGTTTGGAATCGTTGCTGGCCCCTGAGCAGAGCTGAGCCCTCAGGTGGGTGTGGAGGTGCCAAGGACTCCCTGCAGGGCAGTTCTCCCAGCTCCTCTGCCAGGCTTCTTTCCCAGCCAGCTCCCAGCCTGAGGGCTCAGCTGTGCCCTGGGCAGCTGCTGCCAATGGGCCCTTGGGAACAGTTCCTGGGCAATGAATGGAGGGTGGAGAATGCACAGCTCTGGTCACACCCACACAGGGATAAACTGGTCCCAGCCGCTGAACTGGGACACTTGCCAAGCTGCTGCTTTTGCTTCACAGCAGGCATGGTGCTGTGCCTCCAGCTGGAAATGGGAAGTCGAAAGACTGTTGTAAAGAGGTGAAACAACCCCCATAGTAGGCTGTCTCTGAACGTCTACGGTGCTTGAGACACTGACAGTGCCTTAGTCCAGCTGCAGGTCACTTTTCCAGATGTGTGGTGTGTCTGGGTCAAGTCTGGCTAAGCAGAAGAGGTTGCACTGTCCTCCATGGGAATGGCAATTACAGGTGTAAAATCCATCTTAGTAGAACTGGAAAGCTCCTCAAGGGAAATAGCCCAGGGACATGGGGGGTATTCCAGATTTTTTTGAAAAATGGTTCTCATTCTTGAGGTGTGGCTAAATCTATCACTGACTTTTCCAATTCCCCAGTTCTAATGGCATGTATTGTAACTAGCTATGAATCTGATCCTAAAGAAGGAAAAAACAGAGGAAAACACACTCATAAATCGGAGAACAAATTAATGCTTAAACAATTTCAATAAATACTATGTTAAAATAAGCAATTTCAATAAATGCCATGTTAAAATAAGCAAGTTCAGCTATCATTCTCATGGAAAAATTTTTAAAGAATTCAATGAAACTGCAATGTTATCTCACCAAGTTCAGTTCAGTCCTCGGTATGGAAAATCTTTAGAACATAAGCATGTCTCTCCACATTTCTAATGAAAAATAAATTAAACTGAAAAGAGTAAAAAAAAAAAAAATCCCTACCCTACACAATGCCCAAGCTCCTCAACAAAAAAAGTAATTCTTAATCTTTACCACACAAATACTCTGAAATACAGTTGCCTAGCAAATAATAGAGTTTATTCATCCAGTCGGTTGCAGGAGTTGGGTAAGTCCAGTCCTTGATATGCTGAGTGCACCAGGAGGTACTAATGGAAAAGAACATGCCCCATGAAAGCTCTTGCTGGTCACACTGTGTCCTGCAGAGCCTTCCGTTCCTTAAGTTTGTTTCAAGGTGGTCTAGAAATTGCTATGTTCATATTCTAGTTGTGTTTGGGAACAGAAACCAAACTTCTAGTTTTAACATTTGCAGTTAATTTGTTCCAGAATCAAAGTAAACCTGTAATTCTGTAATTCTCAGCATCATTACACTCAACCTAAAGATCATTAGCTGTTGACTTCAACACCTTAAACCAGGTGAACATCCTCCATCATGCACAACTGGGTACCAGAAATCTTGGCATGGAGATAGGAGTGAATCAAAGTCATTACACTTAAAATCCTGTCAGAAAGTAAACCTGGTTAATAAATCATGAGCCAGCCCTCCCTCAAAACAGCACAGTTTAGGGAGGAATAATTTCAAGTCTCCATGCTTCATGTTGGGTTGTTGTTTCATTTCATAATTTAACAAGCACTATGAGCTCAGTTGGTTAAAACTTGGTTGTAATAACTCCAAGGTCATGGGTTCAATCCCCTGTGTGGGCCACTGACTGAAGAGTTGGACTCGATGATCCTTGTGGGTCCCTTCCAACTCAGAATAGTCTGTGGATCTTACTGAGAAATGGAAGGAATTAGTTCAGGTTTGTGTCCAGCCACCCCCTGGACAAAGAACAGAGTGGTAACCCCTGTACCCAGGACCATCTCTGAGGATATTCTTTCACTGCCTCCTCTTGACTTCTGACTGGAGACCTGTCCCATACAACTCTTAGACAGCTCTAAAAGGATCTTATTTTCCCCATAAGTTCATGCTCCTTCTTATCTGGGAAAACGTGCCTTTGATTTTATCCAAGCTAAGCCATGGGGTTTTTTCCTGATTATCCACAATAACGAATTCTCAACTACAGGTGTAAGTAAAATTGAAAAAAAATAGCAATTTTCAGTAATACCCCTGAAACAAGAGTTGCTTCTTAGGATGCTGCATAAAATAACGAATTATCAGCAATATTTAAAAAATAAATGTAAAAGTTGCAAATATAACAATTATTGCAATATTTAAAAATAAATGTAAAAGTTACAAATAGAACAATTATTGCCCATTCTGGATGCAGGAAAAAACTGTGGTATTTTTCACCCAGAAACATGGATATGTGTGTATGTGCATATGTGCATTTGACAGTTAATTTTTTCAATGTATTTTTCAGTCCTCATGTCATGGAAAAATAGAACATGAATAGAAAGGTGATCCACAGGGAAAGGCAAACATGGGCTGACTTCCAGTTATTTCTTCTAACAGCAATCTGTCAGTCAGATGCAAATACTGTGTTTGTACTTTGCATATGCACTTCCACAGAGACAAGGACGAGACTCCGCGGTTTAATTCCCTCAGAGCATAATCTCACTGCATTATTTATTGAAGGGGGATATCCTGGTAGTATTTTCTTAAATTTCTGCTTCTGAGACAAAAGGAATAATGAAATCTTTCCTCTCCTTGGGTTAATTCACTGGTCTGGCAACTGGCAGCAACAACTTCTGGACATCCTACAAGTACTCAGCTCAGCAAATATTTGCCTTCAAAATGAAGCAGCAGCAGTGCCGGGTGTTTTCAGGTCATGGGGTGCTGCAGGGGACAAGAAGAAAGTCCAGCCATGGGCTATTCTACAACCCTCTTCTACCTTTCCTGGCTTCACTGACATGAGTTATAGGCTTTTCAATATATTCTGTTTGCAAAATACATAGAATCATAGAATCAGTTGGGTTGGAAAAGACCTCCCAGACCATGAAGTCCAACCCTTGGTCCAACTCCACTCCCTTTACCAGATCATGGCACTCAGTGCCACGGCCAAGCTCAGGTTAAAAACCTCCAGGGATGGGGAATCCACCCCCTCTCTGGGCAGCCCATTCCAATGCCTGAGCACTCTCTCTGCAAAGAATTTCTTTCTGCTCTCCAACTTCAATTTCCCCTGTCAGAGCTTGAGCCCATCGTGCCCCCTTGTCCTATTGCTGAGTGCCTGGGAGAAGAGACCAACCCCCACCTGGGCAGAACTTCCCTTCAGGCAGTTCCAGACAGTGCTGAGGTCACCTCTGAGCCTCCTCTTCTCCAGGCTGAACACCCCCAGCTCCCTCAGCCTCTCCCCACAGCACTTGTGCTCCAGTCCCTTCTCTAGCCTCGTTGCTCTTCTCTGGCCCCGCTCCAGCCCCTCAATCTCTTTCCTGACCTGAGGGGCCCAGAACTGAACACAACACTCAAGGTGTGGCCTCCCCAAGGCAGAGTCCAGGGGAAGGGTCACTGCCCTGGGCCTGCTGGCCACGCTAGTTTGGATCCAGGCCAGGATCCCCTTGGCCTTCTTGGCCACCTGGGCACACTGGTGGCTCCTGTTGAGCTTCCTGTCCCTCAGTCCCCCCAGGTCCCTTCCTGCCTGGCTGCTCTCCAGCCACTCTGTGCCCAGCCTGGAGCGCTGCAGGGGTTGGGGTGGCCAAAGGGCAGGACCTGCACTTGACCTTGTTGAACTCCATCCCATTGCAATCAGCCCATCTCTCCAGTCTCTCCAGATCCCTCTGCAGAGCCCTCCTGCCTTCCAGCAGGTCGACACTCCCTCCCAACTTGGTGTCATCAGCAAATCATCAATAAAGATGTTATACAAAGCTGGGCCCAACACAGACCTCTGGGGGACAATATCTTTTTGGTTACTGTCAAGTGGAAGAAATAAAACAGTTTTCCCAAACCACAGGAAGCTTCTCTGGGAGGAAGCCAGGGCTGGGTGAGACATCAGAGGCATTTTGCCCATGTCTCTTGTTTTGTTGGCAACCCTTTGTCACTTCCTGACGCCACACTATGTTTAACTGCAATTTATAAATGCATACAGGGCAATGATCCCCAAAACTCCCCTTGCACAGGGCCATGCTAAGTACATGACTGGCTGTATAATTGGGAAACAGATTGGATCAGCAGCAGCTTAAGTGTCATTGGTTTAATTGAAGCAGTAAGACTGATGCAAAGTACTTGCTTAAGATATTCCCAGCAGTTTTAAAAATAAAACTTGATTGTGCTCAGAAAACCAAAAGTCCATGGGTAATCTTTTCAAACTGGACAAGTCTTGCCTGCCTTGTGTCATCTTTCAAGGCAACAGCTGGCTTTGATGGGCTGTGAAGGGAATATTGCAGTCTCTAGAACACCCTCCTGCAAAGTGGGGTTTTCATCACTGATGAAGGTGGTGCATTGCTTTTGGTTATGAGATGAACTGCATGTAAATAACTGGCTGAAATTGTCCATTCTGTCTCCAACTTTTGTGTACATGTATTTCAGTGTATGCAAGAAAACAAATCTTTGTGCAATGTCTATACACACATATGTGTATTCTGTATTTATATGGAGACACACACAGGCACACAACGTTTACTATATATTTTATACAAAGAGAATTCTGTGATTCTGTAGAAACATAGGATGGCTTGGATTGGAATAGAATTTAAGGATCATCTAGTTCCAACACCCCTGCTGTGGGCAGGGACACCTTCCACGAGACCAGGTTGCTCAGTATTTGATCCAGCCTGGCCTTGGACATTTCCAGGGTGGAGTATCCACAGCTTCTCTGGGCAACTTGTTTTGGTGCCTCACCACCCTCACATAAAAACATAAAAGATAAAAAATAGGTAATTTCTTCCTGATATCTAATCTAAACCTACTGTCATTCAGTTTGAATCTATTCCCCCTTGTCCTGTCACTACGAGCTCTTGTAAATAGTCTCTCTCCATCTCTCTTGTAGGTTCCTTTCAGGTATTGGAAAGCCACAATTAGGTTACCTCAAGCTCTTCTCTTTTCCAGGCTGAATGAGCCCAATTCTCTCATCATTTCCTCACGGGAGAGGTGCTCCATCCCTCTGTTCATCCTGGTGCCCCTCCTCTGGACTTGCTCCAACAGGTCTATGTCCTCCCTGTGCTGGGCACTCAGAGCTGGACACAGCACTCCAGGTGGGGTCTCACGAGGATGGAGTAGAGAGGGAGAATCCACTCTCTCAATCTACTGGCCACAGTTCTTTTGATGCAGCCCAGAATACTCTTCGCTTTTACAGAAAAAGATCATCTCAGTGTTAACCAAAATATTTAGGACATTTGTCAGAATGGAAATAGAGATAAATCCTTTGCTTTGATCATGTGTCAGAGACAGGGTGACTTTTTCTCTGAGATCTCCAACGTATGAT
>JAJPCS010000298.1:195159-212298 GCA_021164005.1 Willisornis vidua nigrigula
AAAGAAAGAAAGAAAGAAAGAAAGAAAGAAAGAAAGAAAGAAAGAAATCTAACAGTAAAGAACCTTTACAACTTGAAAGCCTTCCTTTAAGCCCCTTTTTCAGAACAGTAGAAAGCATCCCACTCCAAATCCCCTACTCACAAAAGTAGCCCTTTATCCAGCTAAATGCATAGGCATCTGGAAATGGAGAAAAGCCAGTAATGGTGACCTACCTACAACATCCCAGCATGAAGCAACGTAGGGATTTGGAGATTAACAGATTTATTCACCACAATGCTGCAAAGGTATGTCCTGTCTCATTGACTTCTGAGGCTTCATGTTGAATGGGATTTAAAATGAAATTTTACCATAGACCCTATAAATCAAAGCAAGTAGCTAAACTCCTTGGTTTTTACCCTTCCCTTCCCTGTATCCTGCCAAGACACTCAGCGATTTGAACCTGTTGTATCTATGCAGTTCTCTGCCTCAACTTAGTGACCAAACCATCAGTATCGGGAGGGTGTGGCAACTTTTTTTCAGCTTTTGAAGCTTCCTTACCAACCACTTCTGGAAAAAAAGGTGTCAAAAGGACCTGACCTGCCTAGATGAGCAGGCACCACAATGATGTGTTTGCAGCATCAATGAACTTCACACCCGTTGGAAGAGAGAGGAGCAGCTGAAACTCTTCAGGACTTTCAGGATTTTGAACTGTGTCACCCAAAGGCAGAAGATGAGGTACGTTTGCCACAGTTCAGGGACAATTGGTGTTTAATCTGCTGTGTGCTTGAGTGTACTGACAAAATGGAGATGTACAAAACACCGTGTGTGGCATGAGGGAGTAGCACAAAGGCTGGTGGGAGAACTGAAGCTGCAAGAGCTGCTCTCCTTTTCTCTCCTCCTGGGGCCTTTGAGTCCACAAAGCCTGTAGGGTGCTTGTGGGATTCAGGCAAGACTGGCCATCAAGGTAAGGTAAACCTCCCCTCTGGGAAGAGACTTGTGCAGGAATCCACCAGGAAACACCACAGAGGTAATCCAGGGCAAACAGGAATGGAGTGGTTTGGAGAGGTCAAGCACCTCTGGCTTTTCTTGGGTTATGTGGGATCAGAGCTCAGAGCAAGAAGTTTGAGATAGCACTGCCTACAGTTCTTGCTTGATGTGAATATACCAAAAGTGCTTTTCCACCACACAGGTTTCATCAAAAAACAAACTGGCACAAGAGAACTTCTGGAAACCAAACCAAACCAAACCAAACAACCTCTTAGCTTTGATTGGTGATCCAGAACAGAAACACAGCAGGTGCTTTCCCTTGTCTGCATTGCATTCCCAGGCCAGCCCCTTTCTTTCACCCTTGCTCTCAGTTCAACAACTTCCCAGGCCCTCCTGGATTGCAGCAAACTTCACAAAGCCTCTATCATGGCCCTAGGAAAAATCTTTCTTTCTGCCATCCCTGAAGCCTGTGTTGTCTTGTTCTTCCTCCAGGAAGCCTTCTGGCCACCACCTGTGCTGCCTCTCCCTGCTTTGCACCCCACCATGTCCCCCTGGGCAGGTCACCTTGTGCACCTGTTGGGACACAGGGGACCTGCCCCTGTGGAGAGAAAGAAAGATTTTTGAGTTGAGAAAAAGGTTTTCAGAATTGCAGGCAGGTCCTGGGGCCTGCTGGCAGGTGCAGGATTAGTTCTGTGAGCAAAAGACCAACAGCCAGCAAAAACAAAGGAGATAAGAAGGCTTTGGGTCATCCTACCCATGGGAATGGAATGTTTGGAGAGATGAGGTTCTCATGGCAATAGTGAACATCTGCCCAAAACTGTCATCCAGTTAAGAGCTGTTATGAAGGTTGTAGGCACTGTGGGTCAACCTATAGGAGGAGCCTATGGGTGGGATGAGAGAGATATATTATGGAATTTGAAGTTAGAGCCAGAGCCTTTTTTCTTTTACCTGTTTTTTCCCTTTTCTCCACGGAGAGATTTTAATAAACTGTCTGTGTAACACCTGTGAGCTGTGCCCTGATGAATCTTCTCTTGCCACCACGATTTACTGCCAAACTCTCACATTTGTACTCCAACATGCCCCTGTCCCCATCCCTCAAAAGCTGCTGCTGCTGAGGCTGAAGCTGGCAGGGTGAGGCAGCCTGTGCCAGGCTGCTGGGGCCCTGGCTTTAAAAACACTACTCAGCTCCAAAACAAAGTGCCTGCCTCTCTCTCATGCAAACAACGTGACTGCCCATGAGCACTGATAGATGAGCAAGGCACGGACAAAAAATAATTCTTTAGTGCATGTGCAACGTGGGATCAAACTGCACATCTTGCCAGGTGGTGGCAGGAAGGATCAGTCAGAAGTCAAATCACACAGGGTGGCAGATTTATGTGGGTATCAGGGCCATGCAGTTTGTCTGCAGTGTAGCATAAATGCAGTGATCTTTATGGGCACATGCAGAGGTGGAATTGAAACTGTGCAGGACACAAAATGGATTTGAGAGATTTATTTTGCATCTCTGCTTTAAGACATGATGAGGTTGCTTCATTAGCAAGCAGAGATAAAGAAAAGCTCCCTTTCTTGCTCTGTTGCTGGCTGTTTTATTTGTTGTTAATTAAATAGCACAGCAATTCACAGTTTTTTGAAAGGACTACAGTTGTGAGGAGATCCCATTTGTCCTGCCCAAGCACATGGCAAGAAGAGATGAAAAAGGTGACTAGACATAAAAACACTTCTGGCCCCAAAAGTCCTTTAAGTGCACATGGTTGGCAGCTGAGAGGCTTTTCTGAGGAAGTGGCACAAGGACACTGTGCCGTGGACTTACCTGGTTATCATTGTCTGTAGGTACCTGCTTTGGGCATGACAAAGCCAGGCTGTGACAAGAGATGTACTTGGTGGCCTGGCCTGAGCTACACCACTCAAAGGCTGAAGGCAGCTCCTGACATTCCTCCTTCCAGGTGGTTGTAGAGTGAGAAGGTCTGAGCCTCCTCTTCTCCAGGCTAAACACCCCCAGCTCCCTCAGCCTCTCCCCACAGCACTTGTGCTCCAGTCCCTTCTCCAGCCTCGTTGCTCTTCTCTGGCCCCGCTCCAGCCCCTCAATCTCTTTCCTCAACTGACGGGCCCAGAACTGAACACAACACTCGAGATGTGGCCTCACCAATGCTGATTCCATGGAAAGAATCACTTCCCTGGTCCTGCTGGCCTTGCTATTCTTGATCCAGGCCAGGATCCCATTGGCCTTCTTGGCCACCTGGGCTCACCTGGGCTCATGTTCAGCCTCCTGTCAACCATGCCCACTCTGCTCCCAACCTGCACTGCTCATTGTGGCCAAATTACAGTCCCTGGCCCCTGCTCTTGCTGAATCTCATGCTGTTGGGTTTGGTCCATCTCTCCAGCCTGTCCAGCCAGCCGAGGGAAACCCAAAACCTTGCACAAAGAGGCAGTGGTTCATTGTGTCAGGGCAAGCACTCAGTGCTTTGTGAGGACAATAACATGGTTTCTCTTCCACAGGAAGCACTGGCATGTCTCCAGCACCCACAGATGTCAGCTGGGCTGCAGGCAGAGGGAGAACTGGCAGGAGAAGCAGCACTAGTCCACCTTGTGCCACAAAGCTGGTCTGATGAGGCCAGGCAAGAGAATGACTGCAGGAAGACCAGCCCCTTGGATGTCTGTTCCTCTGATGAGCAGCTTCATGAGCACCTCTAGTTGTTATTGAAATGCCTTGGGAGGGATGGATATGCCCCACCTGAACAAGAAAGATGTGCACAGAATGTGTGGGGAAAGAGTCTGCACCTGGGGCACACCAGCTCTTGCTCTGAAGGGGCCTGAAGCTTCCCTAAATCTTTCTGCCCAGTAAATAAATAATATTTGCATATGTACTGGTAGCATTAATCTGAATTATTGCTATTAATCTTATGAAATCTTCTTTTAAAACTCTCCAGCCAGTCAGTAGTGCTACCAGTCACTCCTGATTCCAAAAAAACTGGATCTGAATTATTCAGGAGAACAGATTCCCCTGTCTCCTCCTTGGAGTCTCAGAAACCTGAAGAGCCCTCTGCACTTCATCTCAGGCTCTCATACACAGTCTGTAGAGATTTGTGTTGTTTTGTTGAATGAAGATGGGAAATATCCGAAAGAAACTGCACATGCACACACACAAAAAACCCCAGTCCTCATCTGGCAAGGCTCTTTTAATGTTGTACTTTTACCAAACCACAGTACATACTTCAAATAAGGCCTAACAGATTATACTCTTTATAAATTTACAAACAGTTTATTCTCCTTAAAGAGATCATATTACTTTTATCAGTCTTGTGTATTTCAATGAATTATATGTTTATTCAAGCATAACATAGCAAATGTAGCCATAAATCTTGTAGACTAAGTGTCTATAACAGAGGAATCTCAGATACACTTTACTTTCATATTAGGATGTTTTTTAATATACACATTTTTGTTCCAGTAGGGTAACCATTATATCCTGGTTATGTGTCCCATGGGAAAATTGTGCTCAAGAAAGAAACCTGTGGACTAAGTAACTGCAACCAGACAAGGTCTTGGTTCACCTGCCAGGAAACTGGGCCACCTTGGTAGGCACATAACCCTGGGATTGGCTTTCAGCATGGTTTGGACAGAATGGTGAGGGGCTGCTTTTGCTTTCCCAATGGCCCATGTCTTTTCCTGGGTACAGACCACTCCACAACAGCAAGAATGAGATCAGTAACAAAGGACATTTGCATTTCTAGCTCCAACAAACAGCCCACGTTATTGAGAGCTGTCTGGCTGGTAGGGATGTATTACTCTGACATGGCAGACAAACAGTACTTGAAAAGAGAAAGAAGTGAGTAAAAAAACTGAGAGGACATAACATGACCTGCCTCAGTGGCCATTTCACAGTCTCTGGCTACTGCTGTGTATCTGAATCTAATTCTGAATGCTCATTCATGTCCCTGTCCCTGCTGAGCCCCAGACCCACAGACCAGCTGGTGCTGGCTTGCTGTGCTGTCAAGCTAAGCTAGAGAAATAGGAGCACCTCCCCATGCTGTGAAAACCCCAAGAGCTTGCTGAAGAAACTGTGTTTTGAGGACCTCACTCTGATCAACATCATGGGCTGTGCAAGGCAGGTGTTTCTGAAGTGTTGTGTGGCACTGATGGCTTCAATCCATCTCTGAAGGACTGAGAAGTTCCTGCTTGAGCCCAATGTGTTCCTGCCAGAGAACCAATGAGGAAAGAAAAAAAAAAGGACACTGGGACAAAACCCAATCCAAACCATGCAAATTATAGTTGAATAATAAAAATCTAAATCCAAGCCCGTTCCCCAAGTCTCCCTTGCAACAGAGACAGCTGAGTGCTTTCTAAACTGCAGAACCAGCCATTTCTGTAGCTCCTAAATAGCAATTTTGGCAAGAATTACCATGCACAAAGTAAAGGCCACTTATAAAACATCTCCATAAAAATATCTATTTATCTCTATATCTCTATTTATATATGTCAGTAAGAAGTGTAAGACCGAGCACACCCCAAGCACTCCATAATGGTGGGGAAATCTAATTAATCCCCACAAAATTAAGCACTCTTAGTTAGGGTTGGCATCCACATGTAGGATTAAGTCAGTACAGATCATTTCCATCAGGCTTCTGTTAATTAGCACTAGAAGAAGGGGATAGCAGGGTTTGGGGGAGCTGAAGCCTTTCAGGAATATTGTGCCAGAGGAACTCCCTGGGCTCAGGCTGCTCAATGTGTGGGTCAGTTCACTAGGACTGAAGGTAATTTATGGGATATCTGCCAGCCCACCTGAAGAGCAGAGAAAAAGAAAAGATCTTCATTGCTCTTGTGTGACTGAGATTGAGCATTCCAAGCAGCCCCTTCAGAGTTCATGGGAACCAAGTGATGCCTTGGCCTTCTTTACTCAGGTGACTCTGATCCCTCATCTTAAGCAGCTGGAGCTTCAAAAGATGAGACACAACGCAGGAGTTGCAGTGGGGTTAGTGCAATATCTCAGATTTCCAAATACAGAAACATTTTCTTTCCCCTCTCCAAGACGCTGATCCAATGAAAATAAAATTCTTTAAAATAACCAATGTTGAGAATTTTCTTGGATATGCCCATAAGTGAAACCAGTAGCAGTACTGACTTATTGCTCTTGTTGAGCTGGACCTTTAACACTCCAAGAAACTAAAACCAACAGAGGCTTTTAGAATGTCATTTTTGTGCCCTAATTTGGAGCCCACCAGTGGCCTTGTAGAGCTGCTACAAAAGTACAAGCAAAGGGGATGCCTGAGAGCTAATTCTGACATCTCGTTGCCCTAAGGAAAATAGATGCTGGCTTTTGCTAGACATTAATTTTATTATTGATATCTCTTGGGAAAATTTGAAGTAAGCAATAGAAATGCTTAATGGAATGAGGTGCAGCTGCCGCTTTTTTCAGCCTCTCTTTGCCAGAGAGTGCTGTGATTTTGGAAGAAATACAAACAAATTATAAAATAATGCTGCAGATGGCAGAAACCAAACTTGTACCTTCAGTCATTGAGTCCTATGACTAGATAAAAACCAGCTGTAAATATAGCAGAGGGCAGGAATGTAGTGGTATATGACCCTCTCATTACAATGGGCACAGTCTAGGAAGGTGGAAGGCTTCACCCTGGTCAAATTAGAAAGCATTGCTGGGAAGGAGTTTAAAGATGAAAGGAGAGAAACTTCTCAGTGAGAGGGAAGCCTTCCAAAGTGGAGAAAGAGATGGGAAACCCCCCAGAACTATCAGCAGATTTCTTTCCTTGGAACAGTGGGTAGGGGGGTTTAGAAAAAAGGAAACAGACTTAAACAGAGATCTTACTCCTGTACCAGGAACTGTGTATTGGAAGGGACTTTATGTTGTGTTTCAAAGTGCAGCAAAGGGAATTCTCTTTGTCACCTTGCCCTGTTGCAGCAGTTTCTGTCTCAGGGTCTTGTTAGTGCAAGTGACACAAGCAAACTCTGCAGGCAGACCTTGAGTTTATAACAGAAACAAATTACAACCAGCTGCTGATAGTGTGTCCAGTGCTTTATGAACCTCAGATGTATTTTCCAACATTTACCCAAAGGAGTTTTTTAAGACAAAGCAATACAGGGCTATTTGTTCAGCTTGTGAAAGATTTATCGGGTGTGCCAAGGTCAGATTCCTTCAGTGACACACGCACTGTAAGCATGAGAAGGTGCAGTTTAAACACCAGCATTCAGGGGATAAACCACCTTCTCTTCGTTCAGCCAGGCTTATTTATCTCTACACCTCCACGTGGGTTTAATAAAATAATCTGCAGGCTCTGCTGGTTGCTCCATTGCTAACCAGAGCCATGAGAAATGCAGGAGAGCTGTTAGGCTGGAAGTTTTCCAGCTGAACCCTGTTCCATCTGACATGAGTCAGTTGAACTGTCTGTCTTCTGGCTGATTCAAGGGTTTGTTGACTTGCTCCAGTGACTCTCAGTCTGTCTTAAATGAGAGCTTGTTGATAACATACTGCTCTGAAAATGGAGTCAGCAGGAGGAAAAAAACCTGCACAGGATGATAGATTGTCTCATTCAGGTTCCTTTTCCCACAAAAAGTTGGGCTGGAAGGTGTTTCGTGGTCCCTTTCAACCTGTGATGTTCTGTAAGAGAGGGGGAAGATGATGGCAGGGACAGGCAGCAACACATCTGAGAATTCTCTTGTAAGCAAAGACAAGAAAGACAGCAGGGAGAAGAGCTTGGGACTTGTGATCTCACCAGCAGCTCAGAGCAGCTTGCTGAAATTTCACATTTTCTGCTGTATTCTTGCCACAGCCTGTTTTAAAGCATGTGGAAAATGGGAGAAGCTCAAATATTTTGGGCAAAAAGGTAACAAACACATGGTAATATACAACTAACTGCAGCACTGTACCTCCCTCAAACCCCAGACTGGAAGGCAACAAACTTTTTCTGGTACAGTTTATTGTTTCACATGCTAAATATTTTCCTCAAACAGCTCCTGCTTTAGTGTAATTCTAGTAGTTTACTTTTCTTATCTGTCAGGAAATGCCATCTACCTGCCTTGACATGAATTCAATAAATTAGAATTTCTTAGAGGGGCTCTTTGCTAGATCCAGAATGCCAGTTGTTGAATACTATCAGCATAAATACCTCTGAATTCTGATAATTAATATGGTGATAGTACAGCTGTGCCCCTTGGAGACAGCAGAATTAATGGTATCAAACCTGAGGAATAAATAATTTACTCTTCCTTAATACTCTTACATACCAAGCAGTATTAATCTATGGCAAAGCAAAGGGTACACACTTTTATGTTTGTTGTTTAATCCAAATGCTTTTCCATTAAAGAAAAAAGAGCAGTGGGAGCACGAGTAAACATTATTGGAAGTTGTTGCATCGCAGAGGAAGTGGAATGCACTAAATTAGTTACTTGCCTATATGTATATTTGCAGAGTAAATCTTACCCCCTTTTCACAGGTTGGGCTCAAGTAATTGCTTAGCATTTCTCATATGATATTTTAAAAATAGAAAACTAGTGAAAAGAAATAATTCTCAGAGAAAGAACCCATTGATACAAAACTTTTTTTCTTTTTCTTTTTTTCTTTCTTTCTTCTTCTTCTTCTTTTTTTTTAATTAAATGAGTTTTTAAAAAGACTTCTTGTGTAAAGAAGCCACAAATTGGCAACTTTTCTTTCTGGTTCTGAAGCTGTTGGCACAAGGAGGGTTTTGAGCAGAGTGCTTCGAGAAGATGACTGCTAACAGGTGAAAGTCAGAGTTAAAAGAGCTGTGTTACAGATTGTTAAATGAATGCTTTTCTGTAACCAGGCCCAAGTCTTGTCTCATTTGAGGCACCATAAGTGCCTGCTGCTGGAGGGCACAGTCTGGGTTTATCTTCAAAACTGCACTTCAGTTCATGGGAATGATTTTGCCAGCACTGCAGACTCCTGGAAGCAAGTTTGGTATCTTATCCTCCCATGTTATGGCAGCAATTACTCAAGTGGTGTGGACATTACATGCCCCAAAGCCTGAGGTTTGAGAGGTGCCTGTGACACCCACACCCTTCTGGCTGCAGTGAGACACATGTGGGGACAGCAGGAAGCAAAGGCTTCGTGTCATGGGGATTCAAATATCAGGAGGGCTTTGCACTTGAACCATCTCTTTGTTCTAGAGCTTCTCTATATAAATGAAAAATGTTCCTGTATGGTGTGGCTTTCCCTCTGGGGGTTACAGCACTCAGCACAAATGGTCACAGGGAATCACACCAGGACTTTGCCACTGTTAATTCCACAAAGTAAGGTCTTGGACAGATCCAGGGATTTGGTTAAGGTAAGTCACTCTAGGCAAACAGGATGGGACAAGCACAGTCCCCCTGACTCAGGTGGTTGGTGCACCCAGGTTTCTCTGCCTGCATTTCACACTCTCCCATTCAAGAGCATTGAATGCCATGATCTAGTGCCATGATCTGGTAAAGGGACTGGAGCTGGACCAAGGGCTGGACTTGATGATCTCAGAGGTCTTTTCCAACCCAATCCATTCTATGATCCTATGATTTAACATAGTTCTTTTATAAAATGCTTCATGTCATAAAAATGTTTTAAAGCCCAATTAGGTAGTTTAATAAAGGAAACAGACCCAAGTCTGTTGAGCAGGGCATACATTTTTCTTGATGATTTCAATAAAAAGCTCTCATTTGTAAAGGAAAGGACAGAGTTACAGCAGGAAGGGAAGGCAGACAAGCCACACTCAGTCATTTGTAGTGTGTAACCCTTGTGAGCTGGTAGTGCCACAGGATCTGCAACAACAAGGGTGAGCAGAACTGCCAGCAGGCTGCTTGCTGTGATCTGCAAAGTGGTTGGAGTGGAAAGAATTCAGACAGGCAGTCATTTAATTTCTCCCCAAGCCCTGCTCTCAGACCCTCAGCCCACCTCAGCAAGTACAGAGGGACACTCTGTAACAGGTAGCCCTGATGCAGGAGGAACACACCTGCACTTCAGTAAACCTTCCCCAGTTTTAGCACCCTTTCTTCTGATGCATAACTGCATTCTGAGGTCCCTTTTTTCATTTACTGTGGGTCTTTTTTCAAGAGGCCTTTCCAGCTTCTGTCCTTTCCAAATTGATTTCCTGGTACTAGAGAAGGCAAAAATACAGACAATACAGAATATACAAAGCATGAGGAAACAGCTGCTAGGGTGGTTAAAACTGTTTAAAATTTCTCCTCCTCTCTCCCACATTTACCAATCTGGAGTTAAAAGGAAAAATATTCACAAAAGATATTATGCACACAAACACAGTGTCCTGCTTTTCATTCTACTTCACACGCTGTTGCTTGCAGAAGGTTTCCTTCCTTTCTCTAGGATAGAAAATGACATCTGATGAACAGAACTTAGGTTCTGCTTGTCAAAAATGACACCTTTTAAGAATCACCATGTAAAATCATTCATGAGAAAAAACATATTAACAGCTATTGCTTGTCAAACCCAGACAGCTTCACATCTCCACAGATACCCTGGAAACATGAGATGCACCCGCCGTTAAATGACACTGTTTCAATTATACTGAATTCTTAGCAGTACAATAAACTTGTACATACACACCACTGCTTTGGCAGTCTGGCTAAATTATTTATGGTGCCCCTCCTTTCACATATCTCGTGCTACCCAGAGCATGATGTTCACATGCTGCCATACCTTTGAAGTGGTAACTGCTGGAAGAGATATAAAATATACAGGTAACGTTTAAGACACAATAAATACAAAGCAGAAATGCTCCAGTACCTATTCAAGATACACATTCCTATTGAATACATCTGAATTTTCTATCAGTAGATATGAAATAAGCAGTGTGTGAAAGACTTGATTCAAAACTGCTGGACTGGATTGCAGATTTCCCTTGAGGATGGGCTGACATGAAAATAAGTTCCCCACTCCTTGGGCTCTTTGGAGCAACATGTCTCATCACCTGGTGGTCTGCACGCGTTGTGAATGAGAATCCAAAATATTGCTTGCATTATTTCACTGACACTGAGAGCCCTAATCCCCAGCCCAGTCCTCTCTCCCCACTGCTGGAGGCAGCTTTGCCATCGTTTCCTGTGGAGTCAGGAACGGACCTTTTAGAAACACAACTGGGAAACTTCGGTTCCCAAACGAGGACAAGAAGCTACATTTTCCTGCACAGTTCAAGTAGGTGAAACAGCTAAAAAACAGGTGAAAAAAGACCAATTATTTTAATATTTTTTGCAGGGGAAAGTACAGAGTTTTATAAAAGCAAGACCCACTCTCCCCTCCAACAGATTTCCCCACTATAAGTGTAAGGACAATTCCTGTTAAACAACACGGATTTTTGGCACAAATAAGAGTGGGTGAAATAAACTGTGGATGTTGTTTCAGCCTGCAATGATAGACTTCCAGAGGAAGAAATCCTCAGAACAGATATAGTGCTAGGAAAATACACAGGCTACTCCTCTGAGCCTGCTCCTGCTTCACTGCCAGGCTGGGGAATGGCCACTGCCTGGAATTAAACACACACCATTCTCAGAAATGCAACACAAAGCAGACAGGCAGCAATTCACCTAAAGTCACCAAATGCCTATACAGAGACCAGCTGCTAGTTGATAATACCATGTCTAAGGTCCAGTAATTAAAGGTTTCTAGAGTTATGAAAGTGTCTGCATCATGAAAATAAGACAAGACTGAAGAGTATCAACATTTTAACACAGCTCTAAGCAATTCCACATGTCAAAAAGAGAAACTTTCAAAAGGTCCGTGGTGTCCAGTCAATGCAGAGGTGCAGATGCTTGTAACTTGATTTCAGAAATTTAAACCCTGTTTTCCAGATTTAAGACACTAATTTATAGCTATTGCTTATGCAATGGTCAAAGGTTCTCTTACAGAAATTCTTGTGGGAGATTAGTTGGCAACCTTTGAGAAAGAATAGATGACACAGGTCTCACTACCACAACTCAGAGACAACTGTCCCTGGCTTTGCCAAGGACTGGGTTGCACATGGAGACCAACCCATCCCTCCCTTCTAATGCCATGCTGAGGCACTGACAATCTGGAACCATGGCTATGAAATCTGTCTCTCCCACATAAAGCAGCAGAGAACTTTTGTCTCTCAGGATATTCAAATCTGATCTTCCTCACAGGCATTAAATTCAGAATAGTTAACTCTTTTTTTGCAAACCAAATCCTAGTTATGCAAACTCTGTTCACTTCTCCTGGTAATTTGAAGCTGAAGGCAAGGATGTTTTTCAGAGTGGACTAAAATACCATTAAAATCAAATTAAACATGAAATAATATAGAAAAGATAATGCCTTTTCAATCCTTCAAAGACATCTGTGATTGCTACTTAGTTTGTTGAATAGTGGTGCAGGGTAGAGTCATCCCCTGCTGATACTCTCCAGGGAGGGAAGACTCATCTCACACCCAAGATTTTACAAGAATAAGGACTCATCTGCTTGATTGCAGACAAGGGAGGGAAAGGTTAATACTGGAGGCAAGGCAAAGCATGCAGAGCACAAGAGTGACAGAGGTAATTTTTATGCCTACCTGAACCTCTCTGCCACATGTTACCTGAGAAACAGTAATCTCTTTTGAAACTGGCTACTTCTTTGTATGCTAATTCCAAATCCATAAATGGGTTTGATTAGCTCTGATATCTACGTGCAATGAAACCAGAACAGGACTTTAGGTTACCATCCTTAAACCCCACACCATCTGGCTTTGTCTGTCTGACAAACTGTGCTTATCAACTCCTTGTCTGGTAAGATTCCAATATTTTCTTCCCCTATATGACTTTTTTTCTTTTTTTTTTCTTTCCCATTTTGAAGCATCACCTAGAATAATGAAAGAGTAGTAGATTGCACACTTAGGTGAAAAGTAAGTCCTTGTTGTACAGAAAAATACTAAACCCAGCAATATTAAAGGTAAAGCAAATCTAGGACTGTCATGAGCATAAATACTTTTAAGGGGAAATTCTTGGTGCAGTTTCTGTTCTTTTAACACATGGCAAATACCCTGTAGTATATTCATTCCTTCATTCTGTTCCACTGCAAAAACTGCCCATTAAGGCCTTAAATTTCTATGAGATTTGCTCAGTTGGTTAAAACTTGGCTGTAATAATGCCAAGGTCATTGGTTCAATCCCCTGTGTGGGGCATTGACTGAAGAGTTGGACTCGATGGTCCTTGTGGGTCCCTCCCAACTCAGGATAGTCTGTGAAATCATGGAGTCTGCGAAAATCAATTCAGACCACAGGAGAACCACTCTCCTCTACAAAGGGCAAGCTAAAGCTTTGTTATTGCCACCAAATGGTATTAGGTCTTCAGACTGCCCCTTTGCCTTCCTGCTGCTGGGGAGGCACCCACAACCTCCCTGCTCTGAGAGGAAAAATGGGATGCAAAGCTGCACGTGGCATTAGCCTTGCTAGTCTTAAAAATGCCTTACAAAGACAGTAAAAGAGTTCAGGTAAATCTTTGTATTGAGAAGTAACTGTCCCCTGTGTGCTGTTTCTCATGTGCTCTGGGGGCAGTTTCCAAGCTTCCTCCACCTCACCCTCCTGACTGTGCAAACACTGCCAGCAGAGGCTTTCCTAGAAAAGGGACTGAAACAAGGAATAAATTGCTACTCTCAAGTTGGGAAAATGTATGACATGTAGCCTGTGTGTTCAAATGCATTGACTAGAGCTGTAATAATTAATATGATGACAGTCTATTAAGAAGAAACAAGCAAACAAAGTCTGGCTCTAATTCCCTACTACAATGTACAGTATATGCCAATATGCCACAGGTAGAGCTGAGTTTAAACTGGCACGTGCCTCAGGTCACCAAGTGCCACAGCCAAAGATACAGGAACAGACTAGGTCTACAGACTCACATAGCATCCTCCTCCCTCAGAGAACAACAAAATAATAATAAAAAAACCCCTAAAGCTTCCTGTGCTTTATGATTGACCTCTCTAGTAATAATAGTAGTCGTAGTAACAGTGTTTTCACACTGTTGATGAGAATTGCACACAATCAACAAAGTGCCTGGGTCAAGAACATGGATCCTGCCAGGGTTGGCATGGGCTGATGACATGTTGAGAACCTGGTGAGTAAGAGTTGCATTAGTCTTCACCCCCCTGTCCCATCCCCAGCCCTGGACCCCCAGCTCAACACCACCCACATGGTTATGGTCAAGGTGTGGGGCTGAGGGCAGCCTGTGGGGAAGTGGCCAGCCATGAAGGGACACAATGCTGGGAGGGAAGGGCTGCCACTTCTCTCAGGACAGAACTACCCACATTTGAAACAGCTTGTAAAAAATGTAAAAAAACCAGCCCCGTTTCTTGCCGCAGGTACCCAGAACATCTCTAAACACACAGAGAAATGGACAGGTATTACTGAAAATTTTAACCAGTGCTGAAGCTGCAAAACTGCTCTTTGTTGTTGTTGTTTGGATACAGAAGGGGCAATTTGCTGTAAATAAATATTAAAAATATTTTTTTTTAAATGCTTGAGATATATTTCTTTTCTTCTCCAGTCTCAGTGGTATTTTCCTGTCACTTGCTCCTCCAGTTGTGCTGATCTTTTGACCCTATGTGTGCTCAAGCGTCCGACACAGAGTGTTCTTTCTCCACTGCAAGAGTCACCCCAGTCCCACCCTGGCCCAGCTCCGATCCCACCCCAGGCCCCATCCCCAAGGGCTTAGATCAGCCATTCCTTCTTGCTCTCGTCGATGGTCTCCGTGAAGTTGGGGTCATTGTTCATGATGGCGGCGTCGGCGCTCTCGGCCGACTCTGCCCCTTTGGCCTCGTTGGTGTGATACGTTCCCTTGTGGCGGAACATGTAGCGGATGAGGAACACCAAGGTGCAGAGGATGGTGAAGATCACCACTGCGATGACACCTGCACACAGGAGAGGAGAGGAGATGCCATCAGTGAGAGCAGCTACAGGTGTTGACACAAAAACTACGTCAGCATCACCAAAGGTGCTTGGATTCCACTGCTCTGATATTTATCTAAGTTTCTGTTGCTACAGAAGAATGAAGAATGAGCAATTCAGATCTATGTGGGACCCTGTAAGACTGAAACCAGCCTGCACAAACCCTGTGAGACTCAGCTATCAGCTAAGAAGCAGCAAGGAGCTCAGCTGCTGCTGGCTGGTAGGGAGGAGGTTACTCCCCAGGGATTCACACAGTAGGTTCTCACAGGACTCTGCAGGTGTGTGAAAACAGCCAGGATAAGATAACACAAACACTGGACTTGTGAGATAGGGATTATAACCAGTTAAAGTTTGTAGCCTGGTGGTGTGAGGGTTTAACTTATCCAATGGTGTGTAGCTTTAGCTCTATATAAACTGTGTGTGGTGTATAATAAAGGGGCATTCACTCGAGCATACTGGTCTGTGTGTGATGTCCAGTTCCTTCGATGTACATTTATTTATTTGTTTAAGTTTCTGCTGTATACAGAATGTTACTTAAGGAGCCTGCTGGTGACTGTCATCCTGTAGGTAAATGTGGGAATCGATTTACAATATTTGGAAAGGAGAATGTCCTGGCAGAAATGGATTTGTGAAGAGAATGAAGAAGCCACCTCTAATGCTTTAACAACTGATGTTTTTAATGTTGTTTAAATGTACAAAATGGTTGTTTAAATGTCATTTTGCAAAGTCCCTGCTTCCCCTTCCCAGGATACCTTGAGATAGGGTCTGTCTCAGGGGTCTGAAGGGAGGTTGTGACATGCATGTTACCTACCCCCTTCCTATTGATTATAAATCCCCTGATTCCCATTGGCCCAAAGCCAAACCCCCTCTTGTTTCTTATTGCTGGGTTTCAGATCCCTCCAAGGTCCATGTAAACCCTGACCTGCAGAAATAAACTCTCTCTCTCTCCTCCCTCTCCGGTGGTGTCTGTGTGTCCTTTTCGGGCTCTCAGGGACCACGTGGTCAGGGGCAGTGGGGGAGCACATTCTCTGCTACGTAATTGAATAAACCCCAGGACCAGGAGAACCCACCACACCGTTGCAGATGGAAATCCACAGCAGGTAGACTTCAACACCAACACCCACCTACAGCCCTAAACTTTGCTGACCATGAGGCAGAGGGGTTGAGCTCTCCCAAACCAGTGGGGTCAAAGGGTGATGTGTCATGGCCTGGGCAACTCTGTGAAGATGAGCCACTGATGTGCACTTTCTATCAATGGCTGTAAAGACCCATCTGTTAAAGGTTCAAACACAGGAAGGTGGTGTTGGGAGGAGCTCCCTCAGAGAACTTTTCTCACCATACCAACACAAAAGGTTTAGGCTTGGAGTCCCAGGACTGAGGACAAAAGATGGCTGATGACTTCTAGATTCAAGCTTAATGGTTGGGTGGGGTGAGAAAACAGAGCCCCAGCATCTGGGGGTGGGGAGAGGTTTTTCTTTCTTTGTTCCCTGTGTGCAGGTTTGACTTTTTGGTTTTTTTTTCCTTTGGGCAGCTGCAGAAAAGGAGCCACTGCTTGCTGATGAAAGCTCTTTATTGTGGCTTTTTTTCTCTTTTTTTCTCTTTGCTTTTCCCCCTCCATCTCTGGGAACTCTGAGCTTCGGAGAGAGAGAGAGAGAAGAGAGGAGAGACTGAGCTGCTTTAGGACACTGCAGACCTTTTTTCCCTCTTCTTGGGGACTGATTTGGACTGCAAGGAGATTCCCGGGAATTATCACCATTCCTCCACTCCCAGCTTTTCCTTCTTCATTTGGGACAAAGGACAAAGAGAGAGAGAGAGAGAGTTCATTGAGTGCTCCCTGTTGTCTCTCCCTCACTGGGAAAAGACTGAGAATTCCCCTCACAGCCAGCCGAGGTGTGACACTGACACTGCCCATAAATAGAACTGCTCCAGGAGGAACCTGCAGTTTGGGAGTTGTTCTCTTTGTTTTTTTACTTTTGGTGCTGGAGGAGTAGTTTGCTCTGGTCTGTTTACAGTTATATCTATGTCTACACATATATGTATATATATAGTAGTTAAGAAGAGTTATCCTTTTTATATCCATTTTCTGATTAAAGGTCCTTTTCTTAAATTTAATAAAGAGTGACGTGATCATTGTGGAGGAATCCTCTCCTCTGCTTTTTGGTAAACATTTTGGTTTTTTCCCCTCAAACTAAGACACCCATCATAGTTCCTCAACATGCCCTGAGAATTGCTTTGGCCTGCTGCTGGCTCACTCCACCCCGAGGCACTGGCTCACTCCACCCCGAGGCAC
>JAJPCS010000300.1:0-15954 GCA_021164005.1 Willisornis vidua nigrigula
CTCTTCCAACCCCCAGGCACCTGCAGGAAAGCAGAGCAGAGGCCCCTTTGGATTATTCCAGGGTGAGAAGCTCCGTATGGAATTGAGATCCTGTTTGTCCCTCATCACTTGCCCAAGACTGAAAATCTCAGGAGCTGATGATGCTGAGGAGACCTGTGGTGACAGAGAGAGTTTGGAAATTGCAGCTGGAAGCAGCTTTCATTGCTAAAAGTTTCCCCCTCCCCTTATTTTTTTAATAAAGAAGCAGTTTTTAATTCCCAATTAGAGAACTGAGAACTTAAAATCATTCTCTCATTTCTTTTTTGGTACAGGACAAAAATGGATGCAAAACCAAGTTTTATAATTTTTAAATTGATGGAATTTTTTTAAAATATTATTGTTATTAATTTTAGTGTCTGGCTTCAGGCTCTAATGCCAAGCTTTCAAACCACTAACAATTAAAACCAGAATCCTCAGCCCTCCAAATGGGTTTGTAATTGAAACAGCAGTTGGCCCTCAGCTCTAGCAGGGGGGTTTTTTATCACTTAAATCCATGTCATCCCTTGGATTACTCACATGGCTGCTTTGTTTGTTTGTTTATGCAGTTAATACTATAATTATTGCTGAAAATGAGATTGATTTGACTTCCAGGATGCGACAGGTCAGCACCAGATGTATTTTTGGGCTCCATTTTAGTAGAGCTGTGGAGGGATTTTTGAGGCCAAGCTCTCCAGGGACTGCAAAGGAAAATTGGAGCTGCTCCCTCCACTTGTGTCTTTCAGGGCTCTCTGTTCTGCTGACTTGATATCCTCAGTTCTGAGGAGAAACATCATATCATATATAGAGATATTTTCAAAGCAAGGCAGACTCGGCAGGAGGAATTCAGGTCCAGTTTAAAGCAGGAAGAACAGAATTGAAACTCACTTGAAAAGAAACCAACAACAAAACTGCTTCAACTTTTGTACGTCTGTTAATCAAAAGTCATGTCAGTTGTAGGCAAAACAATCCATGTGTTTAAGCATTTGCATACAGTTGTTAAATTGGGAAGAACTCTCAAAGGAAAATAATTTTATGTCAAAAGTGGTTTTATGGCAGAGTTTGAAAAAAATGGGAAATGGGACAAATTTCTGCCTCACATTTACTTTTGACCTCGAGCTTTATTTCCTAATGAAGGCCAAAAATACTTGCATTTTAACCCAGAAATGTTACATTGGAAATAAAATCCACAAGCTCTTTCTGGAATGCCAGGGAAGTCTCACTCCATGCTGGGATCATCCTCTGAAGTCTCTGTGTCAGGTGAACACTGACAGAAAATCACCCCCACCACCAGTGGGGGAGCCCCAAATCCTCTCCCAGGCAGTGTTTAATAGTCCTGTCACTGGAATTTAGGCCAGGCTTTGACTGAGATCACTTCTTGCTCTTTTGCTCCATTGGGTTAATGTTTTCCATCACTCTCCAAATGCTCCATTGGGTTCCTCTGTTCCAGTTAAATCAAACCGTGTGTGAGCACTCACGTAAAGAGACATAAATATGTAGATATTTAAAGATGCAGCAATGCTTCACTGCTGGTTTATCTGCAGGACAGACCTGGGATTTCCTTAATTCTTGGGGGGGGTTTTCCCTGTTTTTTCCTGGGTTTAACTGTTCCCATTGCTCTTCCAGATTGACTCCTGGTGCAAGGAGAACAGCTACGTGATCGCTGGCTATTACCAGGCGAACGAACGCGTGAAAGATGCCGGGTGTGTTGGTGCAATATTTCCTTCTGTTTGCTCTTTTAGGCTGTACCTTGGACTCTGCCAGCAGAAATCACCCACGGAAATCAGGCGTGTTGAGATTAACTTTGACAACTGTCATCTGCTCCCACATTGTCTGGCTGGTGCTGGGGGATGTGGCCTTTGTTCAGGTGCAGAAACTCCAGGCTCTCCAGCATCCCTCCTCTTCAGTGGGTACTATAAAAGGCCAGGCTTTGAACCACTGCCAGCCACTTTAATTGCAGTTGTCAGGGAAATAGCCAAAATGTGCAGCGTGTTTGCCTGTGCAGTACAGATCTTGTAAACTCCGAGTGTCTTATGGAAAGTCAGAAGTGACCTAATTCTTTCTAAACTGCTTAATTATCTCTGAGTTTTATTGAAGCTGTTTTTTATGTGGAAAGGGACGCACTTGAAGTGGAAGATGATGTCAGTGATATCTCATATTTATCGCTTATTTTCCCCAGGTTTAGTCATTTTTTACCCTGCTGACTGACTCAGGTTACTCAATGAGCAGTAAGGGATCTTCCTGTGGAGCCACACGTTGGTTTTAGGTCTGTGTATCACATGTTTTCCCCTCTGTTAGACAAACACATCATTGTGACTAATGAGAGTACATCATACTTGCATTTAAAATAAATAAGAACAGCTTCTTTGAAGTATTATGCCATGTTCCCTGGAAGTGCCCAAGGCCAGATTGGATGGGGTTTGGAGCAACCTGGTCCAGTGGGAGGTGTCCCTGCCCATGGCAGGGGGTGGGACTGGATCATCTTTAAGGTCTTTTCCGACCCAAACCATTTCATGAGTCTCTGATTCCAGTTATTTGTTTGTGTATATTCAGACTCAAATATGTTTTTTCAGTAACACTTGTGACTTCTAAGGTATCTAATAGGGACAAAAGCATTATTTGTCCTTACCAGGGAAATAAATCTGCTGGAGATATTTTTAAGGAGAAGATACAGTTTGTTCTGTTTGAGGTTTGAAAGAGTATCACAGGCTCAATGTGTTTTTTTTAAACTGCCACTTAATTCCTGAAGATAACTGTCACCACATGGAGATTGTCATCTTTGCAACATGCTGAAGGTTTTAAAAGATCTTTTTAAAAGGTTATCTGATTTTGGTAGAGCAGCTGGACAGTGAGTGAGTTCCAGTGCAGACTGGGGAGAAAATTCTTTTTAAAATGCCTGCCCAGGCAGAGCTGGCTGCAGTGTTTGGTCTGGTGGAAGAAGGTAGGAGGCCACAAACCACTGATTCCACACCATCAGTGGATGTTTTGCCATTCCAAACCCGTTTCCTGAGCACAGCTGAGTTCTAGACCACAAGCTGCAGAGGAGAGTTGGGGGTTTCTTGGCCTCCTTCTATCAGCAGTGGCATCAGCTCTCTATCTGGTTCCTGTTTGTTAGCACGCTGTGGCACTCCCACATCTCTCTCAGCCTGTTTCCTGCGGGTTTCAGCTGGGCTGTCACGGCTCACATAACTCAGTTCCTTTTCCCTTGTGCTGCAGCCCAAACCAGGTTGCGGAGAAAGTGGCCTCCAGGATTGCCGAGGGCTTCACGGACACGGCGCTCATCATGGTAAGCAGCTTCCTTCCCCCTCACCCTCTCCTTACTGTGTCCTGACCAGGGTGTTGGACCAGCCCTGGCAATGCTGTTCTCTGGGTCCTTTAATAAGTAAGTCATTCTCTCTTCCCCTCCAAACGCTCTGGGGAAGAGGCGCAGTGACCTGTAGCCAGTGAAGTTCAAAGTCTGCAGAGAGACTGTGGTGAGCTCTCTGCCACCTCAAAGGATCTGGAGGCCTGCTCTGCATATTCCAGCAGCACATTCATGGCTTCAACCCACCCCACTTCTGCAACATGAATTGTCTTTGATGTCACAAACAGGGCTTTGCCTCCTTGATGCAGTGACAAAGCATGTTGGCAGCTTAAATCTGGCTGTCTGAAGGCAGAACAGTGGATTAGTGTTAGGTGCCCTCTGTGAAAACTGACTGTGGTTTTTATTTCATCTCTTGGGGTGCTGAGGAGCAGACTGAGGTGGTTTTTGTGTCTCACACCAGGTTGACAACACCAAGTTCACGATGGAGTGTGTGGAGCCCGCCATCCATGTGTACGAGCTGCACGAGAACAAGTGGAGGTGCAAGGACCCACACGTGTGAGTAAACTCAGAGTTTAGTGGCCTTTGGGTAGTGAGGAAAACAGGTTGTCTGGGCAATGGCCAAACTTTGTGGCTGAGTGACACTGGGTGTAGCTGGCAGTGATTTTAAAGCTGAGAGAAAAGAGCTTGTTCCTGCAGCCAGGCCGTGCTAACTCCACCCTGACCACACTGCAGTGTGTGGCTTAATTTCCTGAGTGGAGGAAGTGATGGAGATGTCCTTTGTGATTCCTATTTACCCCTGGTTGTTTTACACCCTAGTGATTTTTGTGAAGACTGGACCGAAGCCCAGAGAATCGCTGCCTCTCTCTTGGACAGCAAGTCCTACGAGACGCTCGTGGACTTTGACAACCACCTGGATGACATCCGGAACGACTGGACAAACCCGGAGATCAACAAAGCTGTCCTGCACCTGTGTTAGAGGGGCTCCTACTGACTAACCCCTGGGCATTCCCACTGTGTACTGAAGAGAGAAAAATGCTATTTTTGAATGTAAATAGGATAATATTCAGTACCTTGTGTGGAAAGCTGACTGATTAAAGAGGAGGGGCACGTCTCGTGGCGCAGTGATGTGCCCAAAAGCCTTTGAATCTTTCTGGTGAGATTCCTTGGAAGAGCTGCCAGCTGTCAGTTCCAGCTGCCCTCGTGGACACCATCCCACTCGTAGTGAATGTTGCTATTCCTTCGAAACCAGAACTGCTTCTGCTTGGCCCCACTGTCAAAAGTTTTGACTAAGCTTTTCTAATCTTTAGAGAGGTTACTTTTTAATGATTTATGGGAATACCTTTCAAAAAAAAAATCAATCCTGTCTTCAGATGAGAGATTTTTAAGGGCAAAGACAAAATGTAAGGTGAACGGTTTGGGATTGTAATTCTGTTGGCACAGTAAAATGCAAACTGCTGAGGATGTTCCCTGCTCATGTGTCACCTGTTTTGCAGTGCTTTAGCATGACACAGCTACAGAGAGTGTTTTAAAGCAGTTTTCCCAAATAACATGGTGATTCCTGCTCTCCTTGGGCTTGACAACCACAGTTATAGCTTGAATATGTTAAACCCAAAGTAAATGATTTATAAAAACCACTGGAAGCACACTAATGAGTTTGAATCTACAGTGTGAGTCTACAAGAGTGAAATACCTTAGCAATTTTTTGCATTTTGGAGGAGTTTATCAGCAGGTTTCATTTTCCACTGGTTCACATGGTGTCCCATTTCAGTAAGTCCAAAGTGTATCCCTCTGATTTGAAGGCAAGGAATCTGAGTACATGGAACCAAGGAGCCTGGATACAGTGTAGTTCAGCTTCTCCCTTGTCTTCCTCATTAATATTTATTTCCAAGAAGGAGTTTACTGGACAATGAAGCTTTGTATCAGACTAGAACAGCTCTTTTGTAAGTCCTGTTCCTCACCCACGTGGTGGTTTGCCCAACTGTAGTTAAACAATAACCTCAACCTGCAACAATTCCTCTGCATTTCCTTCTTTTCCTACCCAAAAATGTGTTTACAAGGAAGATCCAAATGTCCACAAAATGATCCACCTCTCTCCAAGCTCCTGCTTTATCCTTAATGTCCGAATCACAGGATGGTTTGGATTGGAAGGGACCTTAAAGATCATATTCCACCCCCTGCCATGGGCGGGGACACCTTCCACTAGACCAGGTTGCTCCAAACCCTGTCCAACCTGGTCTTATTTTTAAAAAAAAGGAGAATGGGATTTTCCAAACCTCTTGATCTGCCTCTGCTTCTGGTTCAATAAGCTCAAGTTTTACTCTTGGTCTTGGGGAAGGCTAAAATCCTGTTTGCAGCAGGAAACAGAATTGGGATGCCTCCAGTTGGATCCTGCCGTGGAGTTCCCATCAGGTCAGATTGCACTGAGCCAGGAGGTGAGGCTGGAGGTCCAGGGAGGAGAGGGAGGTTTGATTTATCTCCCTGCTCAGCACTAGGGAGGTGTGATTACAAAAGAATTTGGCACATAGTCAATAACCTTTCCTAAGTGTGAGTCAGGCTCGCAGGAAAGGAAAATATTTTCACTTGTTGAATGAAAACACCTATTTAGCTCACAAACAGCACGAGCAACACGTTCCAGTGGCTGTTTCACTGCACATCCAGAGGAACAGATACCCTGGGAGCAGACTGCAAACCGCCCGGGCTGCAGGAAGGGGACTGTTGTTGCACTTTGTACAAACACCTCCTGCAATCCAAGAGGCAGATGTTATCTTAACAAAATTCCTTGTGTGGAGTTGTCAGTAGGAGCTGGTGTGTCTCCTGAGCCACAGGAAATGTATTTCTTGTTCTTTGTAACAGGATACCATAATCAAGCTTTGATCATACATATGCTAATTCAGGCTAATCTTCCCATCCTCCCCTCTCATCCCCGTAAGACACGGCAAACTGTCTCCACATTCCCTGTGACTAACCATTGGGACACGCTGCTGGAAGGGAAGCAGCTCTTACTGCTTTGTATTCTCCTTTGTTTAATATTCTGTTTGCTCTCAAATGAGGATCTCAGAGTGTTTTGCCACCAGCAGAAGCCTGGGCTGGAGGACAAGCACTGCGGTGCAGGTCTGATCTCACCTGGCCTATTTGCATTGAAGGCTGGACAAAAGGCAGCAATTCCATAAATCCAGGCAGCACGGTGGCTCTTGTGAAAGAATGAGGAAGCTGCAGGGCTCGGGGAAGGCTGTGTTCCCCTTTCCTGCTGATGTGCCAGGAACAAATGCTGGTTTTCTGTCTGTCTGATCAGTTGGATTCATCGCAGGAATTCGAGGTAATTCCTTTTAAAACTTCAGGGGAAAGATATCTTGGGGAAGGCACCTCTGTTGCTGGAGCCCTCATGATAGCTGGGAGGATAGAACTGAGAGTGGGTGTCCTACTCTTTTTTTGGTTTGTTAGCAAGTAATGACATAGGATTAATTTTTGCCCCCTATTCACCAAAATCTGGAAACTTGGCTTTTGCCTGCCCAGGCATTTAACTCTCAAGTCTTTACCTCATCCATATGACCTGAAGCACTTAGAGAATCACAGAACAGTGGGTTGGAAGGGACCTTAAAGCTCATCTGATCCCACTCCCTGCCATGGGCAGGGACACCTTCCACCAGCCCAGGTTGCTCCAAGCCCCGTCCAACCTGGCCTGGGACACTCCCAGGGATGGGGCAGCCACAGCTTCTCTGCCCAACCTGTGCCAGGGCCTGCCCACCCTCAGGGAAGAGTTTCTTCACAATATCCCATCTAACCCTGCCCTCTGGCAGTGGGAAGCCATTCCCCATTGTCCTGTCACTCCAGGGCCTTGTCCAAAGTCCCTCTCCAACTCTCTTGGAGCCCCTTGAGGCACTGGAAGGGGCTCCAAGGTCTCCCTTTTCTTCTCCAGGCTGAGCACCCCCAGCTCTCTCAACCTGTGAGATTCTTTGTTCCTACTCTCACCTCAGTATTTCAAAACAGTGACAAACAGCCCGCCAGGCAGATGGATGACAGAAGCCATGGGGGATCATCTGATTTTGGGGTGTTCACAAGTTGTTCTCAGGTGCCAGTTTCCCTCCTGAGCTCGTCACTCTGTGTGTACATGAGGCTTTCTCTCCAGCAAGTGAAGCAGTTTGCCAGTGGCATTTTCCCCCTTCCCATCTGCCACCAGAGCTGCTCATGGGATGCTTCTTCCCTGTGGCAGCGTGAAAGCAAGTAAAGACCTACCACATAACCAGCTTCAGCTCATTGGAGCTGACCTGGGCACAGGGAGAAGCTCGGAGGGGCCACAAGCCCTTCATGTGGCACAGCTGGAGCCCAGAGCAGACAGATGTGCAGAGCTCACCTCAAGAATTCTTGGGTAAGCAGCAGAGCTGCGAGGAGAGGTGACAGTGACAGATGCAGGAAGCAATCCCGGGTCTCTCTGCTCCCTGGCTCGAGGCCTAATCACTGCACTCTGCGACCGGGAAAGCGTCTGGAGATGCCTTGTGGAGGGCACTGATCGGAGAGCGCGGGATGCTAATGGAGGAGGCTCTTAGTGGGGTGGGCTTGCGGTTGAGTGCAGCTTGGAAAATGGCCTCGAGGGAAAATGTGCTCAATTTGTGAGCTGTGCTTCTCATTTGGGCTTAATTCAGCTTCTGGAGCGGAGCTGGGAGCGAGCTGGTCTGTATTGGGCTGGTCCAGGCAGGGCAGGCTCCTGCCCTCCCAACCTGCCCGGGCTCTGCTGCTCCCAGCTGGAGTTAAACACCTCAACACCTCACCCTCCTGCACCACAAACCCCTCCTGGCTCTCCCCACGCCCCAAACCAGCCCTCCCTCACTGGCAGCGATTTCTCTGTGCCCAAGTATCCGCTGAGGACTCTATCGATTTATTTTTATTTTTTTCCACTGTCGCTTTTAGACCACATTTTTCACCCAGCCTTCTCATCCGAGAGTCCACCCCAGCTGCAGCCCTTCCTTTGGTTTCCAGCCATCGCCCTGTGAAAGGCGGCGGAGGCGGATTTGGAGAGGATGGAGGCGGGGGGCTGGCGGGGGTCCCATGGGGACAGCGTGGCCAGCTTGGCCCTCCGCACTCTGCCGGAGCTGTGATGAGGGAAGCAGGGACTTCTGCTCTTAGAAAATACCTGGTAGGTGGGCTGGGGGCAGTGGGTGACTCCGTGAGTGGTTCCAGGCAGCGCCGCTCCAGCTGCAGCGTGGCAGTGCTTTGGCTGCATGCGGGCAGGAGCTGTGCCAGGCATGTCCCGCTCTGCGCAGTGCCAGCCCACCGAAGCCCGGGGAAACGATGCAGCCCTTCCTAGAAATGAGCCCTGGAGCTTAAAAGATGGACCTAATTAAAAAAATGTATCGAGGTTGTAGCAGGGGATAAAAGGGAAAGCTGGGCCGAGATTAACCTGGAGCTCAGTGAGCCGGGAAGTGCGACAGCCGTGGCCAGGTCCCTAAGCCAGTTCCCAGCCGTGGCCTCCCTGCTGAATCCATGCCGGCAGGGAGGTGCTTTGTCCTGGATGCAGGAGAGTCCAGCACGCTCTGGTTTTGTGCGGCAGGTACGTGCCTGTTTTCCCCTTTGCTTCCAACCCCTCGCCACAGCAGCTCCTGCCTCGCTGGTGCCACATCCCGGTGGATTTTCCTCTGGGGTGTTTTCTGCCTGCACAGGTCATGCCGATTGCTGGGTCTGCTGGTCCTGCCAAGAGCCCGTGCTTGGGGAATGCTGGAGCTGCTCCAGTTTCCCCGGAGTCTGCATCCTCAGCTGCTTCCTCGTGACATCCTCCTCCCTTCCCAAGCCTGGCATCCCCTCCGGGTACCGCTTGCCAGCCCTGGATGACTGTGGGGCTCCGGGAGGGAGTTTCTTTTTCCCCTCTCAGCATTTACTGCCTTGTTGCCACTTCCAGCTCCAGCAAGTCCCATGCATCCAGTGGCCCTGCCATCCATTTCTGGGGCAATCCCTGAGCCAGGCTGGGACCAGCCCTTTTGTCTGCTTGGGCCAGAAGGGATGGGGGCAGAAGTGGGGCCAGGTGGCCTCATAGCTCTGTCAGCACAGAGCCTGGGTGACGTGTCACCTGCGTTAGCAGACCCTGGGACTCCATGACCCAGAAAGCTCTTTCCTCCCCCTCCCTCCCAGCTGGTGTTTGCAGGAGCAGCTCCTTGAAGGGAGCCTGCAGAGCTTTTCTTGTGGCCGGTGCTTGCAAACCACAGCCCCTTCCTTGTGGTTCCTCTGGCGCCTGGGAAGTGTCAGCTCACTCTGCCCTTCTCCTGAAGGGAAGTTCGGATGCTGCTCTCCATTCCTTACTCCACCTTCAGTGCTCCAGCTCCCTCCATCCTCCCCTGCACCAGGGCAGGATGGAGCTGGTGGGTTGGGGAATACTGAGCCTGGGGAGAGGAGCAGCCCAGCTGCCAAAGGGCCACGGTCAGAACTGGAAACCAGTCAGGGACCACACCAGAGGACAGCCTGGGGTGGTTGCCTGGGCTGGAGGGACAAGTGTTCCTCCAGAGAGTGAAGGTGGCTCCAAACCTACCCACCAAGGGAGCTGTATGAGCCTTTCCTCTTCCTCCCCCTGGCTGGCTGGCTCTTGGTGGAGTTTGCCCAGTTGCCCTGACGTGATGCTCAGCAAGTCACAGCTTACAGTCCCAGCTCTGTGACAGCAATCAGGAATTCCTGGGAGGGATGTGTATCAGAAGCAAGGCTGTGTGAGGGTCTCACAGTGCCCCTGGAAAGAGGGAACTGGGCTCACTGGGCTGCTCCTGTGCTTGGCATTCAGATCTCCCTAACACTGGTCATCCAGCAGTGACCAGGGCTCCTCACCAGAGAGGTTCCAGGCTGTACCCAGCCACCTCAATCCCCACCTTTTGAAGCTGCCCAAGGGTGTCTTTGTTTCCCAGCCCTGGGGAGGACAGGAAAGAGTGTTTGAGCTGTGTTTGTGCCTATCAGGAGTCACCACAGCAGCTGGAGTGGTGCTGCACCCGCAGAGCAAACCACAGGTATTTTAGCAGCCCTGTGTTTATGTTTCCCTTCCCTGCTGCAGCAAACCATCCCTTTCTGTCAGCGTTTGAGCAACAACTGCTGCTCCAGGCCAGGCTGATTCCAGCCCTCGTGGGTTTGGGGCTGTTTGTTCTTACCCAGCAGCAGCAGCAAACAGGTAGTTTTGGAGAGAGGCATCAAAATAGCTAAATGTGGAAGAGGGATTTCAGCTGCTCAGACTGGATTTGTGCTGCCACTTAGGGGTCCCTGGATCACATCTACCAGGCTGTGGCTCAGACCGTGGACTTCTCAGCTGAACAGGCAAAAAAATCCCAGATGAACCAGTTAATTTGCCTGTTTTCTCTGCAAAACCAGAGCTCTGGGTTGCCAACATCCCTTCCCTGGTCTCTGTGCTCAGGATCAGTGCCTGCAGCCTCTCCCCTATGCCATCCTTCCAGCTCCTGAGCTTGGAGCTTTGCAATAACTCACTTATTTGACGAATCAGAGGAGTCAGGTTGGGAAGGAAATCAGCCCTTTCCATACTTGTGATTTTCATCAGACATGGCAGGACCAAACCAGCAGAAAGTGGAGCAAAACCACCCGTTTCCCCTCCCTGTTCCCCTCGATGCCCATTCCAGCCAGGCTTGGTCTCGTGGTGGGGCTCTGATCTCACCGGAGACCTCCCAGGCTCCTGGGATGCTTTCCCTCCGATCCCTGGGAGAACTTCAAAGCTTTCCTTCCCTTGCCTGCCTCCTGCAGCCGCGGGGTGTTTAATGTGCGGCCGGCGTTCCCTGCACGCCGGCGCCCTGGATTTGAACCGCTGCTTTTCAGCTCTGTCTGAAAAGGAGCCGACGCGGGGCCTCTCCTCTTAATTGCGGAGGAGGTGAACATGGAAAAGCCTCAGGCTGCTGCTAATGCAGGCGAAGGCGGCTGCTCCAGAGGCAGAGCCTTCTCCCAGGCATCCTCCCAGCGGGGAGGTACCCGACCCTGAGCTCTCATCCTGGGCACGGTGAGAAACCCGCTGCCTGGTGCTGTCCCCACTTCCAGGCTGGTTTTTGGGCTGGCAGGTCAGATGGGAAGGGGAAAAGTCCTTTCTGGGAGCTGACGATGCTCCCAGAGGCTGATGTCTCCAGATTTCAGGACCTCAAGGGTGGCGATGGGTCCTGCCAGAGCTGGGTGTGGACCTTCACACCAAACTGGCACTTGCCTTTCCAGGCACTCGGTAGCCACTCCGGCTGCTTGTAGGGATGTTCAGTGCCCGAGGGCTTCAAGCGAGGGCACTCCTTCCTCTCTCTCGGCACCGGACTGGATTGTGCAGCGGGGTGAGAGTAAAGCAGCATTTCCTCATCACCCATGGGCTTTGCTGGGCTTGGATGGGGCTGGAGCGGGGGCTGGATGGGAGGAGCCGGCACTCCGCTAACCTGATTAACCAGGTTAGAAACCAACCTTGCAAAACCCCAAAGGCGGCTCTCGCTGCAGCCTCCTCCCGCCCTCCCAGGGGCACGGCTGGTCCTGAGTGGGAATCCCCCTCCCAACCTCCTGCATCCAAGAGCAGCCAGGGAAGGCGGGATGCGATGGTGGGCATCATGCCTGTGGCTCCCGGGACAAGGTAAGTTCCATCCCCTCGGAGCACCGCGGCAGCTTCGGTCCCATTCCCCCTTCCCGGTCATCCGTGGCCTCACACACCGGCTGAGCATCCCCCTCCTCCTGGGCAGTTCATCCTTCCAGTGACGCCTGTGATGAGTGTCTGGGGGTTTTTGGAGCGTGAACTCGTCAGGATGCAAATATTCCTTGGCCTGGTACTGGCACACAGGAACAAATTTGAAGCCCCAGTGGCAACTACCAGGAATCCTGCTGGAATTCTGGCAAGGGGGGATTTCTGTGCCCAAACCACAAGTGGTGCTGGAGTTTGGCCACAGGGATAAGAGCCAGCAGTGGTGGGGAAGGGGCTACTGTGTCCTGCAAGGGTTGGGCCACTGGGATCTGATCTCATGGGATCAAATCCTAGAGGAGATCCCACCCTGTGCCATGAGGCTGGGTGTCCCCAGAATGACCCTCCTCTGACCCTGAGTGGTGTGAGCAACCTGTAGGTGCCAAAAACCACAGGACTTGCCCCAAAACAGGTTCTTGATATTTGGGCAGCCTCCAGGATAGCTGCAAAGTGGGAGTCACGGGGAGCACACCATTCCCTGCCCATGGACCACTCCATTCCCTGCACCCTGTCTCAGCTCAGGGTGCACTTGGGGAGCTGATAAAAATCCAGAATTAAAACCTTTTCACTTCCCCTTGTCAGCTGGTGCCGACCCACCTCAGGGCTTCTTGGAAAGGAAAAGTAAAGCCATGCTGGAGGTCAGGCAGGGAGAGTAGAGGCTTTGTTTGGCTCTCTGCAGGGCCCAGAGTTTGGAAGAGCCAAAATGAGTCACTGACCCTCATCCCAATAAGCTTTTCCCAGCAGCTGTGGGCACAAGGGATGCAGATTTCCCAGTAAAGGCATTTTTTTCCTAGAATAATTTTCAGCATCTTGAAAAAATGATGTCCCACAATGGGAATCATCTACCCAAAAGCTCTTGGGGTATCAGGGATGCTCAAGAGGAGCAGGAAGATGTGAATTCCCTCAGTGCATCCCAGCAGCTGCTCTGGCTCAGCCCAAGGGACACAGCCCCAGGAGCATCCCTCTATTTCCTGAGCATGGGCTCAGGGTTTTCTCTGCAAGAACCAGAGAAATAACATCCTGATTCCACCTGCTCACAACCTCCTCACCTCTAAATATTTGCATCACCAACCTCAGGAGCAGAGAAGCTGAGATAGGACCCCCTACCCGGTAAGGGGCTCCCTCTGCACCCTCCCAAAAAGTTCTTACTGAAACTCATCGGACGAGATGGAGTCACTAAAGCACCGTGACATCACTCGTGGTTTTTGTGACCAAGCAGCTGCACTTCCTGTTGTGCCCGGGCTCCTATAGATACAGGCACGCACAGATAGATGTGAGCTCTTCGCCAGCAGCCGACTTCCCTCTCCTTCCTCCTTCCCAGCATCGCTTCCCTCAACCCTCTCCTCTGTTTTCCAGTGCCAGCAGTGAGGACTGGCGGCAGAGCTGGAGAGCTGGATCCCACTGAGAGGATGAAAACATGGGGCTCAAGTTATCCTGCCTGAAAGGTAAGTTTGGGGGGGAATGTTGGGGTGTCTCCTGCTCTGTGAAGTCATCTGGGAGGTGGTTGTACATGGAGGAGCTTTAGGTGTGGGTGGAATTGGTGGAGTTTGGGATGTTGGTGGTATTTTTAAAGTCCCACAGGTGACCTGTTGCACCTGCATCCCCCTGGGGTTGATTTTCCCAGCCCTATCAAAATATAAAAGTCCAGTCCTGTGCTTGCCTTGCATCCTTTGCTCTGGAGAATCCATGGATTAATAGCATCCCTCAAGAAGTCGGGTGGGGTTTCCTTGGAGGTGGGAAAGGGCCAGCATGGATAGGGCACTCAGGAGTGTATGGATGAGATGTCTGGGGTCAGGCTGGAGGCCTGGGGTCCCAGTTCCCGACCTCCAGGCTGACCCTGAGCATCCTTCACTGCTCTGCTCTCGCCAGTAATACTCCAACCCAGAAGCTTTCCTCCCAACTTTAATTTTCTTAATGGATTTAGGCTGGGAATGGCGTCATGGA
Organism: Willisornis vidua nigrigula; assembly: GCA_021164005.1. Taxonomy (NCBI): domain Eukaryota; kingdom Metazoa; phylum Chordata; class Aves; order Passeriformes; family Thamnophilidae; genus Willisornis; species Willisornis vidua. The sequence continues at coordinate 13,932 of JAJPCS010000300.1, forward strand.
TGTCTGCACAGGGGGAAAGAGGGAGCTTTTAATGCTCCTGGCCTGGCAGGGTGAAGGCTGGATATTGCATCTCCCATTAGCTCTGCATCCCAGTGGCTCATATTAATCATCCTTGGGGTCATTAGGGATGGGAGTTAATGAGTATCCCTCTTGAAGATGCAGGGCTGCCTCTTCCCTGGCTTTTCCCAAGCCCAAATTCTGTGAGTTACTGGTTGTGAGGGGCATGGAGTTGGATGCATCGCCCAAAAATGAGCTCTATCCCCTCCCTGCATCGGGGATGCTGTGGGTGTGAGGTCTGGGGGATTTGGAGGTCCCACAAAATCTCCAGCACAACATGAGGTGACTGAAAAGGAGAAGCAGGCAGACAGGGAATCCCCACCCTGCCCCAAATCCAGGACAGAGCCCCAAAATATCCCTCCACACCTCCAGACCCCTCCAACAAGCTTGGAGCCTACAATAAAAGAAAAGACCCTCCTGCTTTTCCAGCTCCCTTATGTAAGGCATGGCTTTATCCTTAATTAAAAAGAGATTAAAAATATCACTGTCTGTCCCCCTCGGGCATTTTCCTGCTTGGGAAGAGCTGAAACCTCCCTGGATGCTGCCTGTGCCACACGGGGCTTTTCTCCTGATTAAAAAAGCAGATTAAAGCGATCTGTTCCCTGGAGGAGGGGTGGGAAGACGATCGGGGAGGGGTCCACCTCCATGAAACACCCCAAAATCCAAGTGGGAAGGAGGTACAAGGTAGAGGCAGCTGTGGATTCTCTAGTGGCTCGTGAATTGTGGACACAGAGGAGGGTGGGGAGGTGGGAGATGCTGCAGCCCTGCTCCTGATCATCTCCTTCTGCCCTCCCTTTATCCCTCCAAATTCCACAGGCTTGAAGACGTGTGTGAGCAGCAGCAGCGACCAGACCCCAACAGCATCCTCGGGAGAGAAGCACCTGCACGTGCCCTCCATCATCGTCACACCGCCCACACCCACGGGGACTGTCCTGTCCCGCGAGGGGCGGAGGTCAGGGGGGCCTTATCCGTGTAGCCAGTGCTGAGTGGGGACAGCAGGGACACTGTCCCAGTGTAACGTGCCCCCGCTCCACTGGGATGGAGCCACAGCCTCCAGGATGCCACTCAGCTGGATCCAGCACCCCAGGAGCCCCACAGGGACACACAGGACACCCACGTGGGTGGGTTTGGACACCAGTGACTGGTTTTTCTCCCTTTTCCTAACAGCGCTGGGGAGGGGGTGCCACTACGTGGATCCCCCTGGTGAATAAAACCCCTGGGGCTCCACACCCCCCAGTTTGGCACCAGTTTGGCTGTGGGTGGGCTGTCCCCCAAAATCACTCTGTCACCAAGACCTTGAAGATGCCTTCATGCTGGTGGGTGGCCAAAAGTGGGGCCCCCACCTCTGCACCCAGGCTGAAGAATCCAGTCGTGAAGAGCACTGAGAAAATGAACTTGGCATCACCCGCATCCCGCCGGATTGGCCGCATCCCGGGAGGGAGCCGGGGGCGATGCTTCCCGGGGAGCGGCAGCACCCGGAGCCGGCGGGAGAGGCGGGAGTGTGAAAGCAGATGGAAATTTAATTTTTTAATGACAGCAGCAGATGGCAAAAGACACGCGAGGGGAGGCACAGCGTGGGGGGGATGCTCACAGAGCACCCAGCGGAGCTGCGGCGCGTGCCGGCGGCACCACGGGGGCTGTGCCACCCTTCTCGTGCCACCCCTGGGGGGGGGGGGGTGGTCTGGGGGTCCTCAAGGCTTGGCTTTCACCACAGCCTAGGGGCAATCCTGGGGAAATGCTCATCCCAAGGGTAGGGGTTGCTCCATGGGTGGTCCTAGGGCTGAGCCCTAGGGGGTTTTGGAGGGGGATTGGGGAGAGGTGGATTTGTCTGGAGGGGCTGTTTCCATGGGGATCTGCAAATGGGATGTAGCCTCCCCAAACTATCCAGAAGTTGCTTGGCTGGGCTGGATGTGGGAGAGTGGATGGATGGATGGATGGATGGATGGATGGATGGATGGATGGATGG
>JAJPCS010000300.1:15964-52809 GCA_021164005.1 Willisornis vidua nigrigula
TGGATGGATGGATGGATGGATGGATGGATGGATGGATGGATGGATGGGCTGGTGAACAGAGGGAAGGGACAGGTGGGTGATGGCTGGTGCCTGAGCATGAGTGTCTGCACAGGGACAACTGGACAGACAGACACAGATGGCTGCTGCTGGTCTGTGCACAGAAGAGTGGCTGTTGGAATCTAGGCACAGTCCTAGGACACCCATCACAGCCCTGGACACCCACCCATGGCCCATGTCACCCCCAATGTCCCGTGCCACCCCCCATGTCCCGTGTCACCCTCCATGGCCCATGTCACCCCCAATGTCCTGTGTCACCCCCACTCTCCCGTGTCACCCCCAATGTCGCGTGTCACCCCCATGTCCCGTCTCACCCCCAATGTCCCGTGTCACCCCGTGTCCCGTGTCATCCCCCGGCCGGAGGTGGCGGGTCCCACCACGCCTCCCCTCGGGGCGCTGCCGCTTCCGGCCGCCAGGGGGCGCCAACGGCGGGAGAGGGCGGGGCCGCCGCGGGCCCCGCGCGCCCCGGCAACAAGTGCCGAGCGCTGATTGGCCGAACCCCCACTAAAGGGCGTCGCGATTGGTCGCTATGTCCCGACTCGGACCTCCCCCCGCCGGGGCTGCCCGGAGGGCGCCGCGCGCACGACGGCCAATCAGAGAGGCGTGCGCCACGGCAACAGTAGGTGAGAACCAATCAGCGCGCTCCGCGCCGCGCCAGACCCCGCCCTCCTCGCGGAAACCGCGAAAACGCGCTGGGAGGCGGGAACGCGGCGCGGTGGGCGGGGCCTGGGGGCGCCCAGCCAATAGGGAGCGAGGGCGCGCGGCACGTTCGGTTCCGGTGCCGTCCCGGTCTGGTCCCGGTGCGATCCCGGTTCGAACCTGGTCTGATCCCGGTTCTGACCCACCCGCCCGGCTCCCCCGCCCCCGCCGCCATGGAGCCGGCAGAGGTGGAGTTCCTGGCCGAAAAGGAGCTGGTGACGATCGTGCCCAACTTCAGCCTCGACCGGATTCACCTCATCGGGGTCGGCGGGGACCGGGTGGGGGGGCTCGGGGACACGGGGCTGGGGTTCGGGAGATGGGGACACAGCCTGGGGGTCGGGAGTGGGAGGCTGGGGGACAGAGCCTGGGCAGGCAGAGCAGGGGCTTGGGGGACAAGGACCGGAGGGAGGGGCTGGGGGTATTTGGGGAACAGCCTGGGGACACTGGGAGCAGTTCTGGGGGGGCTTGGGGACAGGCCCTGGGGAACTGAGGGTGTTGTGGGTCATGGTTTGGAGATCAGGGTATAGGAGGGGCAGGGGACAGGGGGAGGGAGCTTGGGGACAGGGCCAGGGGACACTGAGTGCAGGGTCTGGGTGGGTCTTGGAGGCAGGGATGGAGGGATTAGGTCTGGGGGAATTGGGTTTAGAGGACTGGGATTGAGAGGCAGGAGCTGGGGGGATTGGGATGATTTGCCGTGTTAGGGAACAGGAGAAGGGCATGGGGAAGGATCGGGGTGGATTGGAGGTGGTGGTTTGTTTTCCAGGGAGATCTGGGTCCTTTCAATCCTGGTTTGCCAGTGGAAGTGCCTGTCTGGTTGGCCATTAATCTGAAGCAGAGGCAGAAGTGTCGGCTGATTCCTCCAGAATGGATGGATGTTGGTAAGGATGGCAGCTCTGGCCTTCAGTGGGTGCAGCTGAAGCATGAAATTAAGAGAAAAGTGTCTTTTTCATCATTAGTGGGGGACTTAATTCAAAAATGCAAAGTAACTGAGGGAGAAGGATCAAATGTTCCAGCCCTGGAACTCTGTGTACTTACTGTGAGGGTGGGCAGGCCCTGGCACAGGGTGCCAAAGAAGCTGTGGCTGCCCCATCCCTGGAAGTGTCCAAGGCCAGGCTGGACAGGGTTTGGAGCAACCTGGGCTGGTGGAAGGTGTCCCTGCCCATGGCAGGGGTTGGGATGAAATGAGCTTTAAGGTCCCTTCACACCCAAACTAGTCCATGATTCCATGGTACAGGAGATGTCATCTTCCCTGTTAAGCCAGGTATTTAAATCCTGCTCCTCTGGAGAGGAGGAATAACAGGGCTTAGACTTGATCCCCACTCCTGACACATTCAGCAGTGGTTGCTGGTCTTGCTGAGCAGTGCTTGGATCTTTCACAAGGCTTGTTCAGAAGGGGACCTTGGACCACAGAATTCCAGAACCATTTAGGCTGGAAAAGACCTCCAGATCATCAAGTCCACCCTGTGCCTGATCTCCACCTTGTCACCAAGCCCAGAGCACTGAGTGCCACGTCCAGTCATTCCTTAGACACCTCCTGGGGTGGGAACTCCACCACCTCCCTGGGGAGCCCCTTCCAATATTTAACAGCCCTTTCTGTAAAGAAATTTCTCCTGATGTGCAACCTGAACCTCCCCTGATGCCATTTCCTCTCACCTTGTCCCTTGTTCCCTTGGAGAAACTGGATGACACTCTCTGAGGAGGGAGACCTTGGAGGCCTCAGTGTCCCTGTCAGCATCCTTGTGTGATTCCTCCCTCACAGGAGCCTATTCCTGTCCTCACATCTGAATATTGGACACAGGGTTGATCCTACAGAAATAACACCTCTATTTCCTTGGGTGGTTAAAGATTTGCCTGGAGCACTGAAGGCCTGACCATCCCTTCTTGTATTTTAGGAAAACTGGAGGAAATCCGCGACCAGGAGCGGAAAGAGGACACGTTCACTCCGATGCCCAGTCCCTACTACATGGAGCTCACCAAGCTGCTGCTGAACTAGTGAGTAGAAGCTGTGCTGTGGCATTTTCCACCCAGTACGTGCTCACATGGCCGATTTGTCAAGCCTGGGCTGGCGCAGCCCCGAGGGCGGCAGGAGAGCGGGAGTTAACGGAGGTTTGTTCCACAGCGTGCCAAGATTTCGCAGCAGCACTTTCCTCTTGGTAACTTTGCGTTTCAGTAACTTGGGGATTGCTTGTTCTGTGGCCTCATAATTGGGGCTCTGCCGCTTTATTGAGCAGCAGCTCAGCGTGGAGGCCTGGAGGATCCGCAACACGTTCCACGGCTGCAATCTGTTCAGCAGCCTAAACCCTCCAGGCTTCTTCCTTGGCTCTCCTTCAGGAGGAAAGCTCCTCTTTCCTCAGCCTGAGAAGCAGGAGACCGGGGATATTCCGAGCCTGAGCTCCTGCCTGCTGAGGCATTTCACTTGTAAAATGTGCTGGCTGGTATTTTGCTCAGCGCGGGCTCTGGTGACTTTAAGCCCTCGATTAAGCAGGGTGGTCATTCCAGCTCTGGCTTTTCCTCTGGAGATGAGGCTCTTGGCGTGCAGCTCCTTCCCTCCCGCTACAACAGCGCTGACAGCTCTGTCCGTGCGAATCGATCGGATCTCTCAAGGTCCTTATGGCAGCGCTGAACAGCCTTAATGGGACGATGTGGCACATCTCACACAGCCCTTTCAGCTTAATTCTCCCTGATGGAGCCCCAGGAGCCGCGAGCCGGGGCTTTAATCGTGGCCGAGCCCTTCGATTCCCCTGCTGCCCATGACTTTGGCCGGGTTATTGGCCCTCCGTGCACCTTGTACCAGCTGGGCAATTACAGAGCAGAAGGATTCTAGCGAGAACCAGATGCTGCATCAGAGCTGAGCATTCCGTGGTAAATAAACCATCCCAGAAATCCCAGCAGCACAAGTACCAGACTGGATTTTAATGTGGAGTTGCAGGTTTTTTCCCTCCGTAGCAAACTGTTCCACGAGCGCCTCGGAGGGATCCGGCGCTGCCAACGTGACTTACACCATTGACACAACACAACACATCCCTTGCAGCCTGCTCTGATCCTCTCTTTCCTTTCCTTTCCTAGTGCCTCAGACAACATTCCCAAAGCTGACGAGATCCGGACGCTGGTGAAGGATACGTGGGACACGCGGATGGCCAAGCTCCGGCTGTCCGCGGACAGCTTCGTGCGGCAGCAGGAGGCTCATGCCAAGGTGTGCTGGGGATGTGCTGGGATGGCCCTGGCACAGCCAGCCTGGGAGGGCTCCAGCTGCTGTGTGGGATGGTGAAGGATAGGGAATGGGCTGCTGGGAAAAGGCTGTTTGAGGCATGTTTTTCCTGGGTTGTCAGTGCGTAAGCTGGGAGGTAAAGCCATATGTTGAACCCTCGCTTTAGAGGGGCTGGTGGTAGCTCCCTGTGCCTTATGGAAACCAGAGGATCATGGAATGGCTGGGTTGGAAGGCATATTAAAGATGTGGTTCCAGCCTCCTGCCATGGGGAGGGACACCTTCCACTAGACCAGGTTGCTCCAAGCCCCATCTAGACTGGCTCTGAACACTTCCAGGGAGGGGGAACGCCCTTGAAATGGTGCTCTTGGTGCTTGGGTGCATCTCTTAACTAAGGGTGGCAGCTGGGTGGGTCTGTTGAGGTGTCACTGAAGGGAAGTGTGGGCTCTGAGCTGCTTCCCAAGTGCCTTGTCCTCCCCTGCTTCCCAAGATTCTGTTATTTTCCCTTTTAGCTGGATAACTTAACCTTGATGGAGATCAACACGACCGGGACTTTCCTTACTCAAGCTTTGGATCACATGTACAAGCTCCGGACTAACCTCCAGCCTGGCGAGAGTGCCCACTCCCAGGATTTCTGAGAGGGAACTGAAGGGAGCAGAGCTCTGCTCCTCACCCCTGGACCTTCATCTGTCCCCCAACCCTCAGCAGCAACTGCACAGCCTCATGGCTGGATGGGAATGGCTCCAATGGCACTGGAGCATCCCCGGGAGCCTCTCTGGGGCTCGGTGCAGGAGGTGCCTTGCAGAGCTCTCATGAGGCTGGGCGGGATCTCTCCTGTGGTTGTACTTCAGCGAGGGAACTTCTGAGGGCAGCACAGGCCACACACTGCCTTGGAAGCCATAAATTTCGAGGCGGTGCTTCGCCATGGATTTTCTCAGAGCCTTGGGAAAAAAAAAAAAAGGGAAGATGTGCCGGCAATGAGGTGTCTGCTGGGGAGATCAGCTGGGAAGCAGATCCATCTGCTCTTTGGAGGACAAAAGAAAATGGTTTTCCCTCTCCAGTGCCAGGCTGTCGGGAAATATCATATATCTCTTTTTTTAAAAAATATTTCGGGTTTTAATGTGAAATACTAATAAAAAATAATAAAAATTAATGCAGCTGGGTGAACGGCATCAAATTAATCCCTGTTTGGTGTCACACACACGGGTTACACAATGCTTGGAAAAACCTGCAGCTTTCCTTTGGCTCCAGCCCCAATCCCCTGCGGCAGAGAGACAGGCAAGGGCAGGAGCCAGGGCAGGAGCCAGGCAGGATCCTGGCCGGAGCCAGGCTGTGCTGATGGCAGATGTAATTATTCCTCGAGCCCGAGGGTGCCAGGCTGCGAGCACTGCCCTTCCCTGAGCATCTGGGCCAGGCTCCTGCTGCCATCTGTGCCCTGCCTGCCTCTGCTGCATCCCCAGAGGGCTGGGACAACGGGAATGATGGCAGGAGCTGCTGGGAATGCTCAGAGCAGGGCTGGGAATGCTCGGAGCAGGGCTGTGTTCCCATCGCCGGCGGCGGAGAAAGAATCCGTTGCCGTCATTGTGGAAGAGTTTATTTTGGTTTTTGGATGTTTTCAGAAATTACAGCAATATATTCATAAATACCTAATTACTACATTCAACAAATAATATATTACATTACAATTAATTCCAACAAGTACACTTTGAACATGTTTAGGGTCGGGTTTTCTCCTTTTTTGGGGTTTTTTGTTGTTCTCTTTCACAGCATCTAACCTGCCCCCAGCGAGCTCTGCCTTCCTCTCCCTCCTCCCAGCCATCCCAAGCTCTGGCACAGCTGCTCCAGCAATTCTGCACGGGGTGTGTATGGACATGACTGCTCACCATGGCCCCAAGGAGGGGAAAAATGCTGAGAAATTGGTCCAAAAACCCGGATTCTGGGCTGGTGAGGAGGGAAAGCCAGGACAGGAGGTGCTACAAAGCAAGGCTACATCCCAGCCAGGCTCCTCATTGTGGTGAGGGATAAACTGCCAATGATTTTCCATGCCTGGCTCCTTCCCCCCCTTCACCACTGCACTTAGGAAGGGAAAAGAGTGGAGCAACAAGCGCATTTTGCTGTGTTAAAATTCCCTGTGAAGCCCAGAGTTGGCAGCGGCGAGGCCAGAGGCTGGCGAGGCAATTGGGGATTTAAAAAAGATTAAACTAATTTCTGTCACAAGGGCATTTTGCTTTTTAATCTTGCACAGCTTTTTTATTTGGTGAAGCCAATGGGAGAGCGAGGAGCAGGGGGGGACTCGGGGGGTTAATGCTTTCTTTGCAAGTGCAACAAGGGAATTTAAAGCAGGAAGCAGAGGTCACCTTTTCCTGGAGATGTGAGCAGGTCTCGTGGTGAATTAAAAACAATTTATAATAAATAATTTTAAAATAATAATAAAAACGTCTCCCCCAGGGGAGTTGGGGCACACGATGGTTAGAGAGGCTAAAACTGGCACCAAGCCTGACCCTGTCACCCCATCCTGGTGGCACCAGGACATCCCTGCCCGCCAGCAGGCACAGCTCAACCTGGAACGTCCCCATGGTACCACCAACACACCCCCAGGGACCCCCTTTCCCCCTGCCCAAACTGCCTCGGCACTACTCTGATTGTCTTGGTATTTTGGGAAGAGGGACAAGGACATCCCAGTGCCACCCACCCTCAAACCATCCAGCCCTCTTGGCGCAATTCCTTTGGATTTTTAATTTGGCAGATGGAGCCTGTGCAAGGCTGAGACACCACTCAGCACTGTGACACCCACAACGACCCAGCTGGAGCAGAAAACGCCCCAGAAAGCAAAGAAAAAGGGTAAAAATAAAAAAATAAAAGAACAGGAAGGTGGAAAGGCTCAGCTTCCCAAAGGACTGGGGAGGTGGGACATCACCTGCCCCATGGAAAAGGGGATTTATTTTTCCTGGGTTTAAATTCTTTTTAAAACACTTCAATATCTTTTCTGGCCTGACCAGCAGCAGCACAAACACTCAAAGCGAGTTAATCATTTTGCCAAAAAAAAAAACTAAACCCAAAACATAAAGAAAATAAAACGGGGAGGGAGAAGGGGAAACAAAAAATGAAAAAAAAAAAAGCAGAAACATATTAAAAAAAAGGCAAGCTTTTTATAACAATAATTAAAGGAATAAAAACATACAAAACTTTGTTGTTTTTTAATATATATACACAGTACAAGGCTGAAGCACCTTTTTTTTTTGACTTCTCAATCCCAAAGCCAGGGTGACAAGGTGACCCCGCCCATGTCCCTGCCCCTTTCCCGCCAACCAGGAACAAAAAGGGACCTTCAACCAGTTTATTGACTTTATTTTTTGATAGCGAAGTGCATTTCCAGTGGAAACCCCGGGCTGGGGGTGCCGTGCCTGGAGCTGGGGGGGCTCGGCAGCACCCAGCCCCGTGGGGCTCCGCTGGCTTTAGTGTTGTTGGTGGAGACTTTAATTGTCTTTTTTTCTTTTTTTTTAGAAAAAAAACAAAAGAACCAACAAAAAATGAGCATTATAAAGTGTGGGTGGGTGGAGGGGGGGCTGCAGCGCTGTGGCCCCCCTGGAGGAGGGGACAGGAGGGGACAGGCCGGGGGCTGCTGGCCGTGGGATGCACTCCCGGCTCCCGTGCTCCTTTGCTTCATGCATGGCACATTCTCCGTTTTATTTATTTCTCTCTTTTTTTTTCTTCTTTTTTATTAATTTTTTTTTTAATTTTATTTTTTTAGCTTCAAACCTCCCAGTGAAAAATATTAAATATTCAAGGTAATAAAATAGATTATTATTTCTAGACTATATGTTCGGCCTGGCCCAAGGAGCGTCACCTGGGATACCCCTTGAAATAACCCCTAGACCACTGCATTGCAGGCAAGGCAAGGCACTTCCGCAGGTGATCCAGCTCGGCTTGCAGGCGTTCCCGCTCCGACACCATCTTCTGCTTCTGGGTCCTCAGCTCCTGTGGGCAGCCAGGGACAGGGAAAGGTCAGTGGGCAGCAGGGAGGGAGTGCTCATGGAGCAGGGAATGTGGGGTGCCTCGGGGATAGGGGGGGAATAGGGTGGGGGGAACTGCAGGGGATGGGCAGTGTGGGGTTTGGGATATAGCAGGGAATGGGCACTGCAGGGAATGGGCACTGAAGGAGATGGGTACAAAAGGGGATGGGGCACTGCAGGGAATGGGACCCTTCATAGGTTGCTGGGCTTACCTGGATGCACCACAGGAAATGAGGGGGTGTCTGTGGCAAAGGTGGGGGAAGCTGCAGGGATGGGCACTACAGGGTTTGGACACTGCAGGAATGGGCAGTACAGGAATGGGCACCGCAAGGAATGGGCCCCACAGGGAATGGGGGAACTGCAGGGAATGGGAACTGCAGGGTATAGGGCAGTGTAGGGTACAGGGCAGTGCAGGGAATGGGTGTGCTTGAGAAGGACTGGGTGCCCTTCAGGTGCCCAGGAGGATTTGGTACCCCACAGATGCCCAGGAGAATTGGGTGCCCTTCAGGTGCCCAGGAGGATTTGGTGCCCCACAGGTGTCCAGCAGAACTGGGTGCCCCTCAGTGCTCAGGACTGGGTGCCCCACAGGTGCCCAGGCAAATTGGGAGCCCCACAGACACCGAGTTCCCCAGGACAGTGTGCCCTGTGCCCACTCACCGCCATGCTGTGTGACAGCTGCTCCGCCGTCAGGCTCAGGCTGTAGTGCTGGGCCTCCAGCCGCCGGCACTGCGTCTGCAGCACTTGGCGCTCCAGGTTTTGTTCTGCAGGATCCAAAGGAGAGGGGAGGGGTGAGCAATGGCTTCTCTGGCTCCATGCACGGCACAAAGGATGCCAGTCCCACTCGAGGCTCTGTCCAGCCAGCCATGATTGCCCCCAGCATCCCAGAGCATTCCCAGCCCCATCACTGCCCACAGGGAACAACCTTCAGGTCCCCCTGGAAAGACACTGGGCAGCTGTGAATACACTATTTTTTCATGTATACAACAATTTTCACCAGTGCCTGTTGCTTTCATGCTGCTCCTGCAGTGTTGGAGATGCACCAGTGCTTTCCCAGTCCATTCTAGTGGGAACCAGAGATCCCTCCCAGGGGAAACTGAGGCACAAAGTGGGGGGTTTACCATCCCCTACCTTCTATATGTTCCTGGTAAGCTTCAAAAATTGCCTCGATCCCTTGCCACTTGGGCCTGGGGTAGTCTTCCTCCTCTTCCTCCTCCTCCTCCTCCTCGTCCTCCTCCTCAGAGGCCGAGTCTCGGGGCAGCGGGGGCAGTGGTCGGTGGGGCAGAGGGCCCTCAGCTGTGCCGTTGTGGGGGGGCCCGGCCAGGCGGGTGGACGCCTGGAGCTCCGGGATGTTGTAGTGGATGGAGGCGTCGAGCTTATGGTTCTGCTCTGCCGTCAGCGCCGCCGTCCCCCCTGTGGGCACCCAGAGTCAGCCCCCTGCCCACTCCCTGCATCCCCCAGCGCTGCCCTCCCAGTGGGAGGATCCCCCCAGGGCATTAGTTCCCCCCCCCTGGGGCTTTGGGGGGGGGGGGGGGCTACAGCATTTTTTGTAGGTTTTCATCACTTCCCATGCACTGGAGTTGATTTATTTATCTCACTCATTGAATTGGATGAGTTTGGGGGGGTTTTATCCCTGTACCTTACTTTTAGCTTCATAAATGATCTCCTGGAATGCTCCAGCCATAAAGTTGCTGGTGACAAACTCCAGCAAAGGGACAAGGGAGTGCTATCCCAGTGGTACCCAGCCAGCTTCCCATATCCATAACTATTTTCTGGACACAGGAGGCATTTCTTCCCTGAAAGGGTTGTGAAATATTGGAAGGGGCTGCCCAGGATGATGGTGGAGTCCCCATGCCAGGAGGTGTGCAAGAACAACTGGATGAGGTATTCAGTACTCTGGGCTGGTTGACAAGGTGAAGATCAGGTTGGACTCAATGATCTTGGAAGTCTTTTCCAACATCAGGGATTCTGGGATTCTGGGATTCGTGCTTCCCATTACCTTTGTGCTTCTGCAGCGCCTTCTGCGTGGACTGCAGCACCGACTCATGGAATTGATGGGCAAATTCCTCGGCAATGAAGGGCTCCCAGGGCTTGCTCTTGCCATTCATGCTGTGGGACAGTGGCACCGGGATGTCCTTGGGCAGGGGGCCCCTGACGTAGCTGAGGATGCTCAGTGCCTTCTTCCCAGGGTGCCCATCGCTCAGCCGGGGCTTCTCCGCCGGCACGGTGCCCGATTCCTTGGCTCTCGGTAGCTCCTGCGGTCTCAGCTGGTCTAACCTGCCAGGTTCTGCAGTCTTTGGCACCTCCGGCACAGAAACAGCGATGCCCACGGGTTTATCTGGATCCAGCAGGAGCGGTGGCATCGGTGGCTCTTTGGGAAGAGGAGCAGCAACAGCTGCAGTCAGGGCTCTGTCTGCCCCTCCAGGCAAAGCCGTGCCCCTCATCCCACCGGGCAGGGAATGCTCCCAGCCAGATGAGAGCCAGGGAAGGACCTGGGGTGCTTACCAGAGGTGGGGGCACTGGGGCTGTCCCGTGGGGAGCTCTTCACCACCACAGCGGCCGGCGTAGTCTTCTGCTTCATGGCCTGGAGCATCTCCACCAGCTTTTCCTTGTCTGTGGCATGGGAAGCTGAGGTTTAGTGTAGCCTCTGCTCAGCGAGCAAGCTCACGGGCCCAGGCAGGGCCCCTCCATGGCACCCCCAAACCAGGGAGCAGGGCCCAGCCCCGGGCGTACACGGGGCATGGCTGTTACCTTTCCTCTTCTCGGCACTGATGTGCGTGAGGTTGAAGATGGTGAGGAAGCGCTTCTTCTCCTCGAAGTTGGGGCTGTTGTTCATCTCGTCGGGGCTGTAGCGGGTGGAGAGCGGGAGGCGCGGGGAGGGTGTGCGGCGCTTGTTCTGCACCGTGGGCGGTGACGGGCTCCGCTCCCGCAGCATCCGCCGGCGTTTGCGCCGCTTCTGGCTCAACAGTTCCTCCTTCTGCTGCTGCGTGGTGAGGCCAAAGAGCTGCAAGAACTCCAGCTTCTGGGGTGACGAGGGGGAGAGCAGAGCAGGGTCATCCCCGGAACAGTCCCCATCCTCCTCTCCATCCTCATCGCCATTTCCATCCTCATTGTCATTCCTGTTCCCATCCCCATCCTCATCCCCACCCTCATCCCCATTCCAATCCCCATCCCTATCCTCATCCCTGTTCCAATCCCCATCCTCATCTCCATTCCCGACCTCCATCATCTCCATACCCATCCTCATGTCTTCATTCCTGCCTGTCTCCATCCTCATCCTCATTTTCATTCCCCATCTCCATTCCCATCCCCATCCTCATCCCATGCCCACCCCCACCCTCATCATCCCCAACCCCATTCCCAATCCCATCTCCATCCCCATCTCCCCAGTGCCTCTGCAGCCAGCTGGAGATGGTGGCTGCAGCACAGCACAGGGAGCTGGTTTTGAGAAGGGGCTGCTCCTCCAGAGAACAGGGAGGGATGGCAGGGACAGGGAGGGGACAGGGGACAGCAAGTGCCATCAGTACCTCAGACGACGTGTCCAGCTTCAGTGGGGGTTGCTCGGCCACGCAGCGGAGATGTGCCCGCACCTCCTCCTCGTCGCTGTCGTCGCAGGAGTCATCCAGGTCATAATAGTACCCTGGGGATGGGAAGAGGCTGCTGTGAGACTGAGGACACCATAGGGACCTGCTGGGATCCCAGGAAATCTTCTGGAACCCAGGGGAAACCACTGGCACTCCAGTAGGGATGGGGGTGGTGCAGGGTACTGGTGCAGTGGGGTGGGATGCCAAGGGAAAGCAGAGGGGGGTCCAGTGTGGGGCCCAGCAGGGCAGGGGGTGCAACCCTATGGAGCTCTGTCCCACCTCCACAAGCTGTGGGACCCTGGAAAGCATTGCCCGCCCCTGTGTCCCCACTTGGCATCGCTATGGGATGGGTGGTGGGGGGTCAATGGGGCAGGGCTGGGATGAGGCTGCGGCTGAGCCCTCATCCCACTGGAGGAGGGACAGCAACACCAGCTCCTCCCAAGCGCTCCATCTCCTCCTCACCACCATTCTCCTTGCTTGCACAGTTCCATTAATATTTAAAACCTGCTTATTAGCCTCAGTTCATCATTTATTAATTGGGCATGTCTGGAGCAGAGAGTTTACCAAGCTGCTCAGATGTGGGAGTGGTGGCATCCCCAGGAGACCCCCGGCTGCTCCCCCACCACCAGGTCCTGGTGCCAGTGCAGGGGTCCTGATACCTCACCTTTCTCACGAGCCTCCCGCCGCCGGCGCTCCTCCAGGTCCAGTTTGCTGACCAGCCTGCGGTGCTGCTGCACGAACTCGTCGTAGATGTACATGGGGTCCTGGGTGCGGGGCTGGGGGGGCCGGTAGGGCGAGCTGGGCTTGGTGGCCTCAGGGAAGGGGGTGGCTGGGGGTCTCTGCTGGCTCAGGATGCTCTGAGTGGACTTTTCCAGCTCAGCTAGGAAAGGGGTATGGGTGAAGCCCCCATGCTCCAGGGCGCCAGGCTCCCGTCCCGGGGGGTATTTCTCCAGAGCATCCCTCTTCCTTGTCCCCTCCTCCAGCTTCTCGGGGCAGAAGACCCTCTCTACCTTCACCAGCGGGATGCCCTGACGGCTGGGCTCGAAGGGGGCCGGGTGGCTGTGGAGGGCATGGGGCTCAGGGAGGCGCCGGGGGGCATCAGGGGGGTTCTCCATCAACGAGACAGGGTTCCAGAGGGATGTGGTAACAGGGTGGTGCTGGGGTTTGGGAGAGATGAGCGGTGGGGGCCCACCAAAGTGCTGCCCTGGCTCCCGGCTACTCGGCTCATGGCGGCTCGAACCTGACCTGCAGGGAGAGGAAAGGACCAGAGAGGTGAGGAGCCAGCACCACCACTGGAGATCTGGCAGCACGCCAGCACCAAGGGATTTTTGGGGGAGGAATGGCTAGGGCCACACAGAAGGGTTTGTGCTGGGGGTGTGCCACACTTGTCCCCTCCTGTGCTACCAACCTGAGGGATGGGGGCAGCATTAAGGCTGTGCCTGGGAGTGGGTTGGGCAGGGATGCAGCTGCATCCCAGGGTACCAGGCAGGAGATCCCAAGCTTGACCCCCGCATGGGGACAAGGGAGCCACTAGTCCTGGTACAGCTCCGGCAGGCAGGGCAGTGCCCTGGTGCAGCCCTTCTCTGACAGCCGGAGCTGGAGCCAGCCCGTTAGAGGGATAAATATTTTATGTGCCCAAGCTGTGCATTTAACGCTTTTCCGCTCCAGTGCCCTGGAGCTCCGCACACGGAGCAGCGGGTTCAGCTCAGCCGCCATCGTGTCACCACCGCCATCGTGTCACCACTGCCATCGTGCCACTGCCTGCCCTCTGGGATCCATCCTCCCTTCCTCCACACTGGATGTGGCATAAGGATGAGGATGGAGCCTCCCCAGCTGCAGGTGTTTCGTTGTGACCTTGCTGCCCTTGCTGCCTCCTCTCTGCTTTGGGGTGGGAGGAGCGGGTGGGGAAGGGAGCCTGTGGCGGGCACTCGCCTTTGTGCCGCCCCGTGATCCACTCCTTATTATCCTCGATGAGCCGTGTTAATCCCCTGGATACCCAAAAATAACAAAGGGAGCAGGCGGCAGAGCTGGCTGGATGTGCCTGCACCGCTTAAGTGCTCAGCAACAGAGGCGAGCCAGTCCCTGTCAATCAATCAGGGTGCAGGCATGCTCTGCTGCCCCCCCAAACCGCCGGGGCTCGGCACAGTGCCCCCCGAAATGAGGCATCCCAGTGTCTGGCTCTGTTTCATGGGAAGGGGAGAGCTGCAATTAGTGGTGCTGGTGGCTGGGCAGCACCTGGCCACTCGCCGCTGGCCCCCAGCCACCTCCCGGGCTCATCGCCTGCCGCCACACAGATGTCGGGCACCGGGAACGCCGGGCACTGCCAGCACAGCCGGCCTGGCTGGCACTGCCTGGCAGGGACCTGCTGGTGCCAGCCAGGCACTGTGGCTTTGGCTCACAGGGATATGTGAGGAGTGAGGGGCACAGCCGTGGGGTGATGAATAGATGGATACCTGGGAAGGGGGCAGAGCTACCTACGACTCTGTGGGCACAGTCATGGCTTGGGGGGCAAAACCCTAGAGATCATCATATCATTGCATCATGGAATGGTTTGGTGGTTTGGGATGAAGAGACTTCCAATCTCATCTTGTTCCAATTCCCTGCCACGGGCAGGGACACCACACACTAGACCAGGTTGCTCCAGTCTGGCCATGAACACTTGCAGGGTTGAGGCAGCCACATTTCTCTGGCCAACCTGTGTCAGGGCCTCACCACTCTCAGAAGGAAGACTTTTTCCCAGTATCTAATCTAAACCTGACCTTTTTCCATTTAAAGCCATTCCCCCTTGTCCTATCATTCTATGCCCTTGTTCAAAGTCCCTCCCCAGTTTAAGATATGGATATTACAGCAAGAAAAGCTGCAACATGGGAAAATGCAGCTCAGTTTTAGGGGGAATGTCCATCCCTAATGGCATCATCCCTACCTGGGATGCTCAGGCCGGTGTTCAGGCTCAGGTTGGCTTGGGGCACGCCCCATGTCCAGGTGCTGCTCCAGCACTTGCTGCCGAAACTCCGAGACCTGGGACTGCCGATCCTCCTTCTCCTGGCGCAGCCGGCGCTGCCGGGCCAGCCACTTCTCCTCCTCATTGGTGCGGTGGATGAGCAGTGCTGTGGCCGCGCTGCTCCCCGGCAGTGGGAACACACTGTGATTGGGGATGAGGCTGGGAACGGGGTGGTGGGAGCCAGGTGGTGGATGCAGCGGGTGTTGGATGGGCTTTGGCGTTGGCAGCACCGAGTCCTTGAGTTTGTCTGGGTTGGAGAACGGGTGGTGGAGAGTCAGGGCATGGAAAGAGGGGGATATCCATGGCTGGCTATCGGGGTACCTTGGGGCAACTATCCCGGCAGGTGGGAGGGACCCGGAGCTGTGGGGCTGGAACAGCTCAGCATGGGGGGCTGCCCTCTCACTGCCAGCCCAGCTGCCCAGCATGCATGGCACTGGGCATGGTGCCGTCCCGGACCGAATCAAGATGGCACAGGCACCGCGCTGCTGCTCTGAGGCACTGCAGCTGGGCTCTTGGCAAAGCAAGCTGGCAGCCAGGAGAGCCCAGCTCCATCCCCAGCCACCTCCCAGGGCCACTGACCCCCATGGCTTTGCCATCTGGAGGGGAGAGGGGACTTAAGGCAAACTGTGCCCAAGACAGCAACCACTCTAGTGCCACCCACAGGGACATTACCTGGTCTGCCAGGAGCCAGCGGCTCCGCCGGCTTGCCCCGCTCCTCGGCCGGGAGCGCCCGCAGGCCGTGCAGCTCCGCCACAGGGAGGAAGGGCCCCTCCATGGCTTTCACCATGCTCAGCTCCTTCTCCCGGGCACGCTCCCGTTGCCTCTCCAGCTCCCGCTCCCGCTCCTTTTCCCGCTCGCGTTCCAGCTCCTTCTCGCGTTCCCGCTCCCGTTCCCGCTCCTTCTCCCGCTCCCGGTCAGCTTCTCGCTCCCGCTCCTTCTCCCGCTCCCGTTCCCTCTCCCGCTCCCGTTGCCGCAGCTCTTCATCCATTTGCAGCCTGCAAAGAAAAGCCAAAAAGAAAAGCACCAACCCCAAACATCCCCTGGAGCACCCAACAACCACCCCCAGATGCCTGTTGTGATCCCCTAGAACACCCTCAAAACCCTGGATGTCTGTCAGCATTCCCTGGAGCACTCCCGAACACACACACACACCCCAGAGCACTCCCAAAAAACCCTCGGATGCCTGTCAACATCCCTCGGAGCACCCCAAAACCACCTGTAAGCATCCCCTGGACACCCCAACCATACCAAACACGATCCATTGGCCCCTCCGTACCTCTCCGCAGCGAGGCTGGAGATACGCTCGGACTGGAGGGCGGAGAGGGAAGAGTGGGAGAGCTCGGGGGGGTACCGTACCCCCGAGAGGTGCAGGTGCATTGCTGAGGGGTGCAGGGGTGGCAGCGAGCCCGGTGCTGGCAACGGGTAGAAGGGGGACCGCAGTGCCGACAGGCAGTACGACTCGTCCATCCTGGGAACACAGGGATGCTCAGGGGGACAAAGAAACCCCCAATTCCCCACCTGGGAGCTGGATGGGGGCTGCCTTCCACTGGGAGGGGGTGTTGGAGAGCCTCAAAATACCCTCAGCGCAGCCCAACCATCCTCCCCGGATCACGCTCCCACCTTCCCACCCCACAGGGTTCACCCTCTGGCATCTGCTGAGGATCCCAAGGTTCAGAGGTGCCCACCTGAAGGCGGGATGTGGGAAGGGGTGATGTGTCAGGTAGCTGGGGTGGTAGTAGGCAGCGGCGGTGGCCGGGTCGAGGCCGAGGGGTGGCAGGGAGGACATGCGGAGGTCCTCGGCCGTGTGGTAGGGACGGAAGCTCCGCAGGTAATCCTCGGTGACCGCGCTGGGAGGCACCACGTGGTGGACTGGCCGCTGCAGGCTGGGGGGGCAGGGAGATGGTCACCATCCCACCCCGTCCCCCTGGGGAGATCTGACCCTCCCAGGATGGGACCAGAGCTTGCAGGAGACACATCCTGCAACTCCTCCCATCCATTCTGACCAGACTTACTTGAGTGGCGGGAAGCGGGAGTCCTGGACCACGGAGCTGGGGGGCAGCCCGAAGGAGTAGGGTGTCCCCAGGAGGTGGGAAGGGACAGTGGGACCCCCTGCTTTCTCCTGCGTGAGGGGGGGCTCCGAGATGAGGCGCTCGCGGCCGGCACTGCTGCTGCTGCCTCTTGACCCTGCTTCCTGCTGGAAGGCAAAGGGGCAGGAATGCCAAGATGGGCATTAGGGGATGGCAGAGACCCACAAATGATGGGGTGTACCTCCTGTCTCCCTACCCAGAGACCCCCAGTGAGGCCGCAGTGTGCCCACAGGGATCCCTGGCTGGCGTCACTACCCAGGGGAGGATGTATCTGCCAGAGCATCCTCCTGCATCCAGGCTTTGGAATTGCAGCTGGAGGGGTGCGAGGGGCTGGGGACCTACACTGAGGGAGCACCAGTGGGAAAGGGGGTGCTGAAGCCCATGAGGAGCTGAGGGCAGGACACTCATTACCTGCCTGGAGATTTATGGGCCTCTTTGTTCTCCAGAGCTATTAATCATCTGGGGAGGACACAGGTGGGGGAAATCCAGAGGGGCTTTGATAACAGCCATAACCCAGGGGTCAGCCTGGAATCCTCCCAGCTCCCCTCTGGCATCAGCACTCCCACACTGCCACAGGGCCTCAGCTGTCTTCCATCAGCTCCCATCCCTAGTGCTGGGATGGCCTCTCCCTCCAGCTAGGGAGGGATCCCCCAGCAACGGGGATCACTTGGGGTGACAAGAGACCCCGCAGGCTCTGACAATTACAGGGGTGAGCCCCCCAGCAAGGCAAGCTTGGGTTTAAAATTGATCATTTTTCATTGCACCTTCTCTGTTTAGCAGCTCAGCAGGAACATGGCAACACCCACAGCACCTCCCACCCCATCCATCCCTCTCCATCCCACCCCGCTCTCCAGACCCTCCAGGCAAGTCGCAGGTCCCCAACCATTAGGGACAGCCCCAAGGTCACCATGGCCAGCACAAAGGGCGCCGTGTGCCCCCCTCCCTGCCACCTCTGCCGCCGGCACGGAGGAGGCTCATTGTGCGTGCCAGGCTCTGCTCTAATTACCTCCCATCTCGGGGCGTCACGCTGCGAGCGCAGCTCTGCCACACAATAACCACGCTCGGTTAACCCCCGTGCCGGGGAGAGGCGGCACAGGGGGCACACGGGGGGCACACGGGGGTGGGGAGCACCCGGACACCCCACACACCCCTCCGAGCACCCAGGGATCGGGTTCCATGTGTTTTCCTCCCCCGCCCTCAGCGTTTCTCATCCCTTACCCTTGCCTCTCCGCTTTGTGGTTTAATTAGTCTTTCCAAGTGGCATAATCCCCCCGGGAATCTGCTTGTAGCATGCGGAGGAGAGGAGAACCACTAACGATGCTTCTTAATTAGCCGCTCTCCCCCCCCTCCTTCTTCTTCCCCCCCTCCTTCTTCCTCAAGCTCCCCTCCGGATGGCAGCCCAGGGATGATGGCAGCCCAGGAATCATGGCAGCGCGGGGACACGGCAGACCCGGTGACAACAGCAGCTCAGGGACACCATGGGCAGGAGAAGGGACATAGTGGGGGGCAGCCTTGTGATCCCTTGGGAGCAGTGTGGCAGTGCAGACCACAATCACACCCTCCATACTTTGGAGGGGGCTGGGCACCCCCCAAACACAGCCATACCTGTCTGCCCTCGCTCCTCCAGACCCCGTTGACCGTCTTGGTGGGGGCGATGGTGACGACAGGCGGCGTGCTGGGCACGCTGTGCCCCCCTGGGGGCACAATGATGGGGCCCATGGGGCCACGTTTGGGGGTGCTGGCGGGGGAGCTGTGGTTGGTGGCTGGAGAGGAGACGGGGGATGACTCACTGCTTAGTGAGGACCCTGAAAATAAATCGAAAATCAAAATGAATTGGGAAGACAAAGCAGTTAGCCAGACGAAACTGCCCTCCAAACAAGCTGGAGCCAATCCCGACAGGATGCCCCACTGCAGGGATCAGGGATGGAGCACAGGGATGCTCACAGGGTGGTTATCATCCCACCAGCCCCACCAAGCTGAACTCTCATGCTCCCATCCCAGGGGTTCCAGGGAGCCTTGTCCCAGGGCAGCTTCCCCCTGGTGCTAAAGAGCTTCACCCCACACAGTGGGATGGGCACCCTTTTTCTCCCTAATAGGGACTCTCAGTTCCCCTACTCCCATAAAGCCCCTTGGCACAGGTGACATCAATGTGATGCCAACCCTGGATGGCCATATGTTTCCAAGCTGGAGTCTGAGGCTACTTAATCCAACTTCAAAAGTTGCCATGCACAAGCCAGGGGACTCAGAGACACTGGGATGGAGGGACTCCCCAAAACTCTTGAGCAAAGCTTTTGCCTTATTTGCATAATACATCTGCACTTTATATTATCCTCACCCCAGGGATGCTGGCCATATTTTCAAATGCTGGCCATATTTCCAAAGGAAAAATAAAAATGGAGTTAAAGCAGAAAGTGGGAAAAGCAGAGCTGGAGCTGAAATACAAATTCCACATTAACCAGGGCACACACTGCCTGGCACCTGCTCCATGGAATGCTGCCCATTCCTCAAGCCCAACCAGGCAGCCTGGGGGGCTCTGATCCCCCAAACTCTGCTTCCTCCAGCCCACAGTCTGGGTCAGGGGGAGGGTTCTGGCATGACAGTGGGGATCAGCTATTGGAGACTGAGGGGTGGCCCATAGTCACCACAGGATGCCAATGGAGAGGTAACGACCATGCTCCCTGTTCTGGCACTGAGCCTGGCACTGAGAGGGGTCTTGGCTCCCCTAAGTATGCAAAGTGTGTCTTCACTTTCAAAGCGTGTAATCCCACTGCTCTGAGTGTGCAAGCCCATTCCCTTGAGTGTGCAAGCCACCTCCTTGCCCTGTGAGCACACCAGCCAGTTCCTCTGAGACTGCCAGCAGCTCCTCACCCTGCAACCCGCTTCCATCCCCTCGCAATGCTTGTGCCAGCAAAACACCTGGAGAGAGGGGAGTCAGGAATCCCACGGGGAGGTATAAACATTCCCAGGCAGCTGGAAGGATGCTGGGTGGGAAGGATGCTCCAGAAGGATGGTCGGCGGAGCAGAGGCCAGGCGGAGCATCCCACTGCCGGCCGCCCTCCCGTATTAATTATTCCCGAGTTGCTCCGAATCACTTTCATTTGAAGAGCAGCAAGGCTGGGGGAAGGAGAAAGGCTGTCCCCGACAAAGGAGGCCGCTGCACAGATTTGACACCCACTGAAGTCTATCTTGTCAGCGCAAGGCCAACAACAATTAGCAGCCTAATCCCCTCTGAGCTGGGAAGCCATTACTCACCACGCGATAGCGTTAACAATCAATACCATCACAATGAGCCCGGCAATTAATGAAGCTAAAGTCTTACTTCAGAACCTTAATTCTCGCTGTGTGGCTTTAAACGGGAGGGTTTGTGATCGTTATAATTAACTGGTGGTATTCAGCCAGGAGTTAGTCAATGAAACTAATCTGGATTGGAGATGACAAGAGGCACAGTGTGATGGTGTCACCTTTGTTTTCTGACCTCCCGCTTCCCGCTCGGCGATAGCAGATTAGCAGCCTGGGCTGACAGGCAAATGTAATTAACAGCTGAGACCCTGACGGAGAACAGGGGGGAAAGAAAAGGAAGGGAGGGTGGAATAAAACCCACCCTGCGGACAGCCCGGGGCAGGACAAGAGGCCGGAGCCCCCAGGCAGGCAGTGGCTTCCTAGGGCTTTGCTGGAAGGAGCCCCTGGGCAGGTGGTGGGTTCGTGGGGCTTTGCTGGGATGGGGTCAGCTAGGATGAGCCCTATCAATTTGAGACAGTGGGACATCCCTACAGAAGCCCCAGCACAACTGTGAGTCTACAAAGCTGGAAAAAAAGACGTTGATCTTGGGTGGATCCAGTTGGCATCACCCCATAGCTGGCAACTGCCACAGCAAAGCATCTCCCATGGTGGGAGGGGAAGAGGGGCAAGAATCTCCTGTTGTGGGAAATGGGTAAGGATTTGGGGGCAAAGCAATTAATTTCCTGGCGCTAAAAGCCATGGCATGGAGAAAAACCTCCTTCCCAACACACACAAACACACAACAATTAAAAATCTCCAGGATGAGCCACTTGGGACATCCAGATGGGCGAGGGCAGGGTCTTTTGCAAACAAACTGTGCAGGTGTTAAGAGGAAATCCAAAGGGAATGTGGCTGCTTCTCCCCAGTGAAATCCATGTCTAAACCTGATGATGTGCCTTGGGATGGGCTGAGCAGCATTGGGAGGGCATAAACTGCAGGGTGTGGGACGAAGAATAGGGAAAATAATCCCTCAGATCCAAGTGATTGCCCCAAAAGAAGTAGATGGGTTCCAGAGGAGGCAGCTGGGGAGAACCAGGAGCTCCCATGAGGATGAAACATCACCAAGACCTGGTCCCCTCAGTGTCACAGGGACCTGGTGCCCCCACATGCTTCCTTGGGAGTAGCTGATGTTTCAACTCACAGCTGGGATGGGGCCCTTGTGGGCTGGTGGGAGGCTGTGAGGAGGGTCTTGTAGATGGTGCTTTTAAAGAAGCGTTTCCCAAATAAAGCTCTGCAAAAGTGGTCTTGGAAAAAGGATTGTCCCAAAAGGGTCTTGTTAAATGGCTCTTTTAAAGGAGGTCTTCCAAAAAATAGCTTCCAAAGGGGTCAGGTGCCTTCTCCAGAGAGCAAAGTGCCCAGGTGGTGGGGAGTGACCCAAAGGGAGCACCCACCAATCCAAATACCAGGGATAAATGCTACTCCATCCCAAACTGACAACGTCAGCAGTCTCCTGTTGAAACACTTCACAGCCTGGGGACTGGCTGCCTCCCCATCTGCACATGGCACAGCACCCCTGGTGATCCCCATGGGACACACTCCCTGTGGCAGTGGGGACCTCAGGGTGCTCCAGAAGCAGCTCACACCCCATCACCCCACATCTGAGCAGAGAGGGGGTGTGATGGAGAATGTGGGTGACAAGGCACAGGGACCTCCAGGGGAGCGCAAAATTGCTATTTAGTCAAGGAATTTATCTGAGGAAGGGGCAAATTTCAGGAACCTCTCAAAAAATCCCAGCATTTGGATGAAGTATGGTGGGAGGGAGCAGGGCTGGTCCCCCACACACCACACTGTCCCAGACTTTCTCCCAGGCTATTGTGAGTGATACGACATTGGGATTACTCCAGCTGAACTGAATTTCTAAACTACCCCCTCGAGACACAATGCCAGGGAAAGACATTAGCTGGGAAATGGTGAGAAAACACCAGCTCTGGCTCCTGGGTGGCAGCAGGGGGGAAAGGCACTGGTGTTTGTCACCCCCTGTCCCCATCCCTACCTCGGGGCTCCTCGGCTTGCTTGGCGAGCTTGCGGAGAGCGGCGGCGAAGCTGGAGGAAGGTGCTGCCTGGACGGACAAAGTGCTGCTGGCTGCAGGGCTGCCATTGGGGACGATGGAGCCATTGAGGGGGGACGGGGTGAGGGGGCTGACGGTGGCAGTGGTGCGGGTGGCAGTGGAGAGCATTCCTAGGGACGGCGACTTCGGCTCATGGCTCATGCCTGTGAATGAGAGTCCAGGTTAGACATGGACGTATGGAGAGTGGAGCCTCAAATCCCCTCCAGGAGCTGGAACAACCAGTGGGACAAGCAAGACTTTCCCGCTGGTTCACTACCCCACCCCAAAATGTACCCCCTGAGTTCAGGCAATAGCGGAGAACATGCCTGACATGCTGTCATCCCAAGGCCCCACTGAAACCCTGGGTAATGGAGGAGGTGGGCTCAGTGGGACTTCATGGAAAAGCAGAGGGTGTTTTGGGGGACACAAGGACTTCAGCATCCTGGTGAAGGTGATGGGAGAGAGGCAGTCCCCTGACTCGTATGGTGCTGCCAAAACTCAAAGCACCACTGCTGCATCCCTAATTGCCACCACTGCACCCTCAAATACCAGCCACTGCACCCCCCAATCCCCACCACTGCATGCCTGGACCCACAATATTGCATCCCTGTGTCTACAGCATTGCTCGCCCCAAATCCCCACAACTGCATCCCTGGATCCCCAGCACAGAACCCCCAAATCCCCAGTATTGCATCCCTGGATCCCCAATATTGCACCCCCAAATTCCCATCACTGCATCCCTGCATTACCAATATTTCATCCTTGGGTCTTCAGCATTGCACCCCCAAATCCCCAGTATTTAATCTCTGGATCCCCAGCATTGTACCCCAAAATTCCAGCACTGCACCCCGCAAATCCCCACCACAGCACCCCCAGGTCCCCACAAGGCACCTTCAAATCCTCACCACAGCCCCCCAAAATCCGTATCATTGCACCCCAAAGCACCAAGGTGCTACAGGGCACAGTGACCCCCAAAACTGGGGATTCAGGAGCTGAGCAGGAGGGTGCAGCCCACCTCGTGTCCCCCCAGCTGTCACACCAGTTGCTGCAGGACTCTCCACCTCCCAAAACAGCAACTGCTGATGTCAGGGCCCTTAAAATAGACTTCGCCGAGCAGCTTCATTAACAGCAGCCTAAAATTAGCCCTGCTCCCAGGTGGGCAGGCGGATGAGCTGGGTCGTGGGGCAGCCCCCCAACTCCCAGGGGGACTGGAGGCAGCTGGAGGCATCGACAATGCCAGAACACCTGGAGCATCTCACAGCAGAGAGTGGGTGGGTAAAGCATCACCCACGGAGACCTCGGAGCATCCCATGGCAGCGGCTGGCTGGGTAGAGCGCCAGGCGCTGCGGGAGCCGGCGGGGGGGCACGAGTGGCACTCAGCGTTGATTAATCTTTGCCCCCCGGCCCCAGGAGAGGCGGCCGGCGCGGCGGCGCGTTCCCCTCTGCCCTCATTATACAAGCATTTATTAACTCCGGTGCTCTCAGCCATTGACTGCCGCCTTGTCGACACGCTCGGCTCATGTAAATTCATTACCAGAACAGCTGGGAAGCCAACCCGCCACACCAGCCTGGCCCCGGCACCCCCGGGCTCTGCACCGGCACCCCTGGGCTCTGCTCCAGCCTGTGGACCCCCGATGAGGCCTTGGTGCCCCCACAAGAGCAGGGCACCAGGATCTGCCTGCAGCACCAGGCAACCATGCACCATCCAAAGAGGATGCAGCATCCCCCAGGCACAGCCTGGAACTCCCTGGGCGCTGTCCTGCACCCCCTGTGCACAGCCCTACATCCCCCAGGCACAATGCTGCATCATCCAGGCATTGCTTGGCATCCCCTTGGCACAGCCCTGCACTTCCTGGGCACTGTCCCACATCCCTCAGGCACAATCCTGCACTCCCCACCAGGCACAGCCTTGCACCTCCAGAGACTGCCTGGCGTTCTCCTGGCGTAGTCCTGAATTCCCCAGTTGCTGTCCCACATCTCCCAGGCATTGCCCCATAGCCTTCAGGCACAGCCCCACACCCTTGAGCACAGCCCTGCACCCCTGGGCAGCGCCTCACATTCCATGGGCACTGCCTCACATCCCCCAGGCACAATCCTGCATCCTCCAGGCACTGCCTGGCATTCCCTTGGCACATTCCTGCATTCTCCCAGCACTGCCCGAGGCCTCTGGGCACAGCCCTGCAATCCCCAAGGACTTTCATGTGCCCTCCAGTTTCTCCCCACCTATTAACCCCGGCATAACCCCCCTGTTCCAGCCCCAATCCATGTTTGGAGACACTCTGCCAGCCATCCGGTGGGATCAGCTCGCTGGCACACTCTCGCCGGGCACGGGGCTGGTGGCAGGGCATCACCCGTGTGATGCTCAGCTGATCCCCGCGGCCCCAAACGCCTCCCGGCAAACTCATGATCCCACTGGGATTTGCCAGGCGAGCGCAGGGCTGCTGGGAGCCGGCAGCTCGCCGGGAAGCGTGCGGGGACCTGGCGTGCCCCCCGGGCTGAGCTGTTCGGCTGCCCCAGCCGGGCTCCAAACCAGTTCTGCCGCTCCCTCCCGGTGATAAAATCGGCGCCTCCGCCCCGGCTGGGGCCCGAGCAGCGCCGCTCACCCGCCGTGCCCCGACGGCGCTGGCGTCCGTCTGTCCAGGCGTCCCTGGGCTGCTCCATGGGACTGCTGCCAGCTGGGGAAACTGAGGCACGAGGAGCTGGCTGGGCGGGGGCATCTATGTGGGGATAGGATGTGGGGCCACGCTCTATCCCCTCCATCCCTCCGGCATTGCGGTTGGGTGTTGGTGCCACTCAGCCCTGCGGGTGGCTGGGGACGCCGTGGTGCCCCATGGTGGGGTGGGAGTGGGCCCCCCCTCCAGCTCAGCTCTTCCCCGGCTGCTTTTCTCAGCAGGCAGATCCACGCGGAAAACCAGGTCAAGTTCTGCGTCTGGAGCAACCTGGGGTCACGTCAGCAGTTGCCTCACCAGAGTGGGGAGATGAACCACAAAACGGGGCAAGCTGTCCCTTCACTGCCCCCAACCCTGTGGGGTGTAGGCCTGGCACCCCCATATACCTGTCCCAGGGGCAGCTGCTGCCTGTGACCCCCCAAAAATGCTAAGGCAGAGGGGCTGAGGGGCCGCAGGATGTCTGGGTCCCTGCTGAGGCCATGGGGGAGGTTAGGGACTGGGAAGCAGGTGATGTGTCACCCTGTCCCCATCCCTCCCACAGCATGTGCCCAGGCACAGCAGCATAGGGAGTGTCTGGCATTCCCAGTGCCCACTGGCTGCCTGCCACGGGAACAGGCAGCTCCCTGCCCGGCAGGAGGAGGAGAGAGGATGGCAGGGTCACTGCCGTGTTTCCCTCATCCTTCCCTGTGCCACTCCTTCCCACAGTGCCACACATGGCACCCGCCACGGGATTGGCATCTCTGGCAGTGCAGGACCCCAAGCCCCTGGCTCCTGGAGCGGTGTCCCTGCCCCCCCCCCGCATCCCTGGCACAGGGCTGAGAGCCGGGAGCTGGGAGCATGCCATGTTCTCTCCATCTGCTCCTGATGATGCTGGCGGGTTTTTTGGCAGCGGGAGCCTCCTCCGGCAGCGAGAGCAGAACCAGTCTGGCTGCCTGGTGGGGCTGGAGACAAATAAAACCCGCCGGCAGCCACTGTGGGCAGGCAGGAGCGGGCAGCAAGGGGCAGGGATGGGCTCCCAGCACCCCCAAATCCCTGGGAAGGGGGTACTGCTGTCAGGAAACGGGAAGTGGGCAGGTTTAGCACCTTGGCCCCAGATTGCCCCCTTCCCAGCACCTTGAAAGGCCCCTGATGAGCATGGAGTGCCCTTGGGAGCAGATTGCCATTGAACTCGACCTGCACCAGCCGCCCGCTCTTACAGCAGCTATTTTGAGCTCCCGGGCTCCCGAGTGCTGGAACTAATAATTTATTACCAAATACGATCAGGCAGCAGCTTCAGCCCCTGGCAAATGGAGCGGAAAAAAACCCAGCGCGGCGGGAGGCCGAGGGAGCGGGGAGAGAAGAGCATCCTGCATCCTCCTCCCTCGGGATGGATCCGCACCCACCCCACAAGACTGTGGCTGGGATGGAGCCCACTTGGCCCAGCCCTCTGGAAGGCTCCTCCATGCTCACTCTGGATGGTTCCCCAAGGGATTGGAGGTGATGAGGTGCCCCCACAGCCTTTCCCCCCTTTCTCAGCACCTCGGCTCCCACTCCAGAGCCACATCCAGCTGCACGCTCCGAGCGGGAACAGCTGCTCTGCATGGATTTTCAATGCTAATGGCCTCGCATTGTCAGCCCCCCTCCCTGCTGTCTGAATGCAGCAGGCAGAGCCCCAGGATAGAGGGCAGGCAGCCAGGGCCAGCGTGTGCCCATCATCCCTGCCCATCAGTCCCCTGCCACACACCCTGTCACCCCTGTGGGAGCCCACAGGCAGGGGACAAGCAGCAGGGGCCACCTCTTCTCCCAGTGATATCCTGCCAAGCCACCACACATTTTCCACCCCTCATTAAAGTAGCTCTGCTGCTGCACCTCCAACATGCTCCATTAATTAATTAATTGATCAATCAGAGCCCACGTTCCTGCTCTCCCTCCTCACCTCCCAGAATGCAGCCAAAATGAAGAGAGGTGGCCAGGTTTGCTGTCCCCAGGTGTCCCCAGGTGCAGCCTCTGTCCAATTTCAGCAGCTCAGGGCAGAGCCCAGGACCCATCCCAGGAGCATCCTTCCTCCCCTTGAAGGGGTCTGGATGGGTCCCCTGTTGCAAGGAGCACCTTGCTGGCCAGGGATGGGATTCAGGGCTCCCTGTGGAGCCCAGCCCAGCTCCAAGCATCCGGGCACACGGTGCTATTATCCAGCTGGGACTCCATCGATCACTTCTCCATGGACCATTGATCTGGCAAACGACAACAAGCAAACTAATAAGAGCTCGTTTGGAGGGCGCAGCACTGGGAGAGGCTGGGGATGGAGTGATGCCGGATGGTTTCTCTCCCTTTCTGGCCTTTGCCAGCCCAGGCCAACCAGCCTTGGGAGCCTTTCCAGCCCACAGGAAATCCAGACAGTGAAAGATTTACTTCAAAGCAACTTTCTGCTCCATTTTTGCCCCATTTTGAAGCTGGGGGCTTCCAAAATCGAGTGCCTGTGCTCCAAGGATGCTGCTGGTCCCTGACCTTCTCTGCAGCTCCCAGGTTGGGTTGGCAGCTCCTCCTGGCTCCTGATGCTTGGATCCAGGTGCCAGCCATCTCCCAAGGTTCCCTCTGAAGTGGGGTACAGCCCTCACCCCTTTGCATTAGCTGCTGCTGGGGCTGAATGGGTTCATGGGTTGCTGGGTGCTCCATGGGGCTGCTGGGCATCATGTGGGAGAGAGCTGGGCACTGAATTGGGATGCTGGGCATCATGTGGGGGAGGGGGGGAGCTGGGCACTGCACAGGGCTGTGAGGCACTTTATGGTGCTGCCAGGCATTGTTTGGTGCTGCCAGGCATCAGTGCTGCCACTGGACATTCGGTGGTGCCATAGGCATTCCATGGTGCCACTGAGCATTACAAGGAGCTTTGGGGCATTCCATGGTGCTGCAGGGCATTTCGTAGTGCCACTGAGTATTGCACAGTGCTGTTGGGCATTCCACGGTGGCACTGGGGATTCCAAGATGCCGTAGGGCACTGCACAGTGGCACTGGACATTTCACAGTGCTGTCAAACCTTGCACAGAGCTACTGGGCATGGCACAGTCCGAGAGTGGGCAATGCCCAGCACAGCCAGGCTGCCCTCCCATCCCCAAATTCCCGTATCCCATGTCCCAATGTCGCCACATCCCCAGCCCAGCGCAGGCGTGTGGCAGCAGTGCATTGTTTTGGGCGCAGGAGCCCTTGCCCAGCAGATGGCAGGTATAACAAAGCAGCTTGCTGCGGCCAAGCCAATTATTTATCTAATTATGATTTACCACTTAACCACATGATCTTTCTGCAGAGTTGTAGGCAATTAAAACCAGGGTGATTATGTGGATTATGCAAATCGGCTGGAGCCGAGCGAATAAAATTGGAGATTAGAGTTTCACGCAGGCTGGATCTTGCACAGGGCAGGTCCTGGCAGGGCAGGGGGAGGCAGGGGCAGGGCAGGGGGCTGCAGAGAGAGGCAGGGGGCTGCAAGCAGGGCTACAGGCAGGGAGAGGCAGGGCCAGGAGGCTACAGGCAGGAGTAGGGGGCTGCAGGCAGAGTGAGGGGCCAGGACTCAGCCAAGGGAAGGGGCTGCAGAGCAGAGTGAGAAAGTGCCAGGACAAGGTGAGAGGATGGTTCCTGCCACCCCTCTGCCTTCCAGGTGCTGCAATCCCTCTCCTTCAGAGCCAAGGGGGTCTATAGCCAAAACCTGCCCCCATTATGGAGGTGAGTGCCTGTAGGGAACCCCCACTGCTGGTGGGTGACTCTGCTGGCACCAAGAATTTCCCAGCACCCACCCTGGCTGCACCCCAGAAAGGCAGAGAGGGGCTACACGACACATTCCCAACCCTTCATCCCATCCACGGGTGGCTCCAGGGGCAACGAGTATTAATAATGAGTACTAATAACAGGTATTAATAACAAGTATTAATAACAGGCATTAATAACAGGTATTAATAACATCCCCTGGCAGATTACACAGCCCGCCTGACTTGATATGAGATTTATGGATGGCATGAACTCCGGAAATACAGAAGTATTAATGGTAATACCTCGTGTCCTAGCAAAGGTCACGGGCAATCTCCATCAATCCCACTGCGCCACCAGCAAAGCTGCGGGTCCAGGTGGGACGGGTGGACCCCCCACACTCCTGGGATCCCCCCACATGCACCATGGTTTATGACAGCGCAGATGGCCCAGCACAGGCCAGAGGGAAGGTTTTACCTTGGGATAAGGAATTAACGCTGGCAAACAGCAAATTTACTGCGTGTATTTTCATTTTCCCAATACCGGCGCCATCTGCTACCAATCAGTGCCCCATGTCCCTGGCTCTGAGCTACAAGATCCCATGGAGTCTTGGAAAGGCCTTGGCTTTCTCCAAACCCAGGAGCCCTGGGATCTCTTGCAGTGTCCCACTGGGGTCCCCTGGGCCACCTCGATGGGTCTCTCACTTTTCATGAAACCCCCCAAGAATGGGCACCAGTGAGGAGGGTGTGAAGCAGCAGAGATGTCCGTGGAGCCAGACTGTGCTGGGGATGGAGACAACTCTGCCAGCACTGGTGGGACAGATCCAGCATGTTCCTTTTCACAGGGGAAGACCAACAAAAAGCCCAGCAAGGGGAGCAGACCCATCTTCTCTTCCCACGCTGGGATTTAGGGTGATTAGCGCCGGCGATCCCACGTGCCGGTGCTGGGAAGGCCGGCTGGTGCCCCCGTGTGCACAGCATCCTCCCTTTTCGCCTACAGTAATCCTCAGCCTTTCGAGCAAATTATTAAAATTCACTTATATTTAATCTGCCTGCTGGAATTAATTGAATTTTTACGCTTGGCAAATGTCAGTGGGTGCACGCTGCCTCCCAACGGGGCCCTGGCTGCAGGTGCAGTGGGCACAGCTCCCAGTTTTCACCCATTTCCCAGGATAAAACCCACCCTGGAGCGTGGGATAGGGTGCCTACAGCACCCTGAGCCCCTATCGGCAATGAGTGGTGGGATGCATGGATGCCAGCACCCTCCTAGCCCTGCAGTGACACTGGGAGCCCTTCCAAACCTGCCTCCCTCCACAGGGAGACCCCTCAGATCCCATGGTATTCCCACTGTGGTACCTCAATCGCTTTGGAGGGGACATGAGGAGCCCCTTGCTTCCCTCCCAAAACCTGTGCTGGACAGTGTCAGCACCCTGCCTGGCACTGGGGCTGTGTGCTGGGTGATGAGAGCCTTCCTCCCCTCCCCATCCTCCTCCTCCAAAATTGCCAAAGCGTCTAATTTGCCCGCTGGGAAGGCCGAGGGAAAAGAGCCTCTATTTTGCCGGTAATAAGCCCTCCAGACAAAGGCGGGATGAGCCATTCAGTGGTGGGAAGGGGGAAGGGTTCAGCCCCATGCAGGAGCAGTGCCAGACAATTGGGAAGGGAGAGATTCCCTCCCTTCTGGGGGAGCCAGTACCCAGACACACACAGCATCCCTCCTGGCATCACCCTGGGATGACCTCAGCCCACGCATCCATGGGATCCTGAGCTTCTGGATGGGTGATGGGATGGGCAACACCAGCAACTGTGCTGGAGACACTCAATGAGACCAATTTCCAACCCCACGTGGCCCCACTACCTGCTCAGGGACTCCCTCCCCACCCACCAGGATGGAGAAGTTCATGGTCGACAGAGGAGTTCGCGGTCAGCGTGAGCCATGGGGGACCCCAGGCCCCAGCGGGCAACTTCCAAACTTGACTGGCGCTTGCCCCCCTCCACTGCCTGCCCAGGATTATCATAAATTAAGACGTAATTACTCCATGGAAATTTACAGCACAAAGCTGCGGCGCTAACAAGTGTGTTTGGCGGCACTGGAGGGAGATACAAAGCGCTATTGTCTAACGGGCGCCAAAAAAGCTGCTCTGGCCCCAAACCCACACATCCTGGGGACAGGGATGAGGATGGGGTGGAGTGACCCATCGCAGCTGTCTGAGCAGTGCAGGGAGCCACGTGCGTGTCCCGTGTGAGAGGGGATGGAGAAGGACACGGTGCCTCAAAAGGAGAGTCCCAGCATGGAGGGGTGGGTGAGGGTGGGCAAGGGATTCCCAGAGCGATGGGTGTCCTCCAAGCAGGTGCCACAGCTCTGCTCCTCAACAAAGACACCTCCTTTATTCCCTCAGCTCCCACCCATGGGTGCTCCCACTCACCCATGGGTGCTGCACCCAGCAATCCCCCCTCTGAGCCCCCTTTCCCTGACTCCAGCATGCAGGGGGTTAAAACTAAACCTCCCCCCGCCACCCCAGTGCTGCCACATTCCTCCAGCTGTCACACGTATTAAAAAATAATAATAATCAACGTTGAAGAAAAAAAAACAAAAACAAAACCAACAACACAGCGCGAAAAAATTCAGGCGGCTAAAACAAATCCAGCAATAAAGGAGCAGGGATCCTCGGAAAGCTGGCTGTGCAATTAAGCAGTTTTCTGCTGTACGCCGATAATCACCTAATTATACTATTAATGACAGTTCAACCTGCTCAGAAATAAAAGGACATTCTTCCATAACAGGATGCCAGCTGTTTGTTACAGATGTCAAACATCTTTAAAGCATTATTATTAAAAGAAGGGGGGAAGGAGGAAGCTTGGAGATGCTGAAGCACTGCTGGTTTTCACCCCCAAAGCATTTTGCAGGGGATGGGGAGGGTTTTGGGGTGTCATCCTCACTCTTTATCCATGTGGAATAATTTGTCAGAGGGGGGTTTCCGTGAGGGTTGATGTTTGGTGTCACAAATACCCCACGTTCGGCTCGCAGCAAGAGGCGGCTGGGTTTAATTAAGCACAGCATTCAGGAAATAAAGCTAAAAATTAGTAATAAAATTAGAGGGGGGATGCATACTGCTGCCAGGCTCAGGGCAAGGCTGGCCCTGCTCCCCTCATCCCCCTTGCTGCCACTGGCAGTGCCTCGAGCGCGGCTGCCGCCGGCGGTGCCCGCGCACGTGCCGCGGTGCCGTGCCAAGGAGCATCCTGGCAGGTGCTGACAGCCGGTGCCAAGGAGAGGGAAAAGGGGGGGACATGCTGTAAAGAAAGGAAGCACCTGCTCCCCCTTGGAACCCCAGGGTGGATTTAGAGGTGAGCAATGCCCGCCTCACCCCAGGGATTGGGGTGCAGTAGCAGCAGGAGGCAGGATGCCAGGGGGACAGTGGCAGGGTGGCAGTGCTACCCCAAACCACCAGCCAAAAATCCCACTGGGGTAATTCCATCTCTCCCCTTGGCAGCACTTTGGCTCCATGCTGGTGTAATCATTCCTGGGGGGCAGTTGGGTGCCCACCGACCACAGGGTGATGCCAGTGCTGGCTTTATGCACCCACACACATAGACACCCCGTCCTATATAGCTACAGGCAAATCTGACTGTAAAACCATTGGGAACCTGGCTTAGCCTGGGAATAAAGAGATTATGGGGGGGTGGGAAGAGGAAGGAAAAAAGGGGAGTCTGGGAATAATTCACCCCCTTCCAAGCCATGTGGCTACTGATGCCCTGGGTATCAGCAGGGCCCTGGCATGAGCAGGATGGCTGCAGAGAGCCATTCGATTTTGGGAGTGCCCACCCACTCACTCAGAGCTGAGGGGGCTGCGATGGAGTCCCCTCCTCAGGCCAGGACCTCCAGTCTTGACCTCTTAGCACGTGCTAATCTGGCACTGGCCCCCACTTGCCAGGCAGGACCCAGCAGGAAAAAACCATCTGGGAAGCGTCCCCTCGAGCCCCGAGCGATGCCCCCAGTCCCCTCCTTCCCCTGGCTCCCCTCTTCCCCCCTCCCCTCCTCAAACCATCACGGGGAAGCTGGAAAGTGGTTGACATGGTTGCCATGGTGACCGATTTTAGGACTGGCAAGAGGAGGAGGAGGAGGAGGAGGATGGTGGGGTGGGCAAGGAAGGAAGGCAGAAGGGGTTTCCTGCCACCCCAACATAGCCAGGACCTCTCTGGCATCACCCAGTTCCCACTTAGCACCCCACAAACACCATCCTCACACACCCCTCACCACACACCTGGCAAGGATGAGGAAGGACAACCCCCAACCCAGCACTGAGACGGGGGGCTGCCAGGAGTGGGGTTCAGCCCTGAGCACCCCAAACCCAGCCCGGGGGTGGTTGTCCCCGCCCGGTGCTGCCGAAAGTCGCTGGTGACTCACACCTCGCGCCAGCGGCACCCGCCGAGCGGGTGTTTACGCGGCATCACCCAGCTCCTTCCATCTGCTTTGATCTAGGGGCTAAATATTCCCGGCCCCAGCATAAAAATAGGAACCATTTGGGAAGGTCCTGAGTCAGCAGCATCCGCTGTCGGCACCCACTGCCATCCTCCCCAGCACGCCAGGCACCCGCTGGGGAGTTCCAGGGCCCCTCCAGCTGGGGGCTGCCAGATTTGGGGACACCCACAGGGAGAGGGGGGACCCTAAAAGGCTGCGTGTATTTGGGTGCCACCCCTGTGCCTGCTGGAGCACAGTCAGGCCCTCCAGGGATGCTCTGTGTCCCCAGGGGGTGCCGCTGTCCCCAGAGGAGGGTGCTGGCCCCAAGGGATGCTGGCACTGGCTGAAAGGTGACAACTGAACCCACGTTATCTCAGGGAAAACCAGCCTGAGGCTGCATCCCATAAGGACCAGCAGGGAATAGGGTCCCCTTCCTGTCCCCTCGCTCTCAATGATGCTTTGAAGGCGGGTCCCCATCATCCCTGGTGGCCCCTTGCAGTCGGCTGAGCCCCACTGCTCATCTCCAGCCCCATGACTAGAGGGACTGAGGGGACAGAAGCACTGGTGACCAGAGGGACAGGACAGAAGCATGGGTGACCAGAGGGACACAGGAGGCAGAGGAGCAGTCTGGGTCCCGTGCCAGCCAAGCCACCGAGGAGCAAGGAGCGTGTGACACGGGCCACGGCCAGGCAGTCCCTGAGGCGGTGACAGTGCCCAGCAGGACTCGCGCCGCTGAGTCACCGCCACCAGCCCCGCGCTGATGAAACCCCCGCGAGCCCAGGGCGGGGGAAGGTTCCCATCTCCATCTGCTCCCACCCGACCTGGCCCACCGGCATCCCCCAACGCCCCGCAGCTGCCGCCGGCGATCCCGCTGCGTGCCAGCGCCTCCAGCATCATTCCCCCTAATTGCCTTAAATCTCACAGCCTGACACTTCCATGTTCCTCTCCGTCTTGCTTTTCTCCTCCGATTTTATTACTCCCCCTCCGAGGCGGTGGGGAAGTGAGGAGCCGGCTGGAGCAGGGTTTTCCAGGGCGCAGGAATTAGTGCATTAGCAACAACGGCAAAGCCAGAAGTTTCACGCAACAGGAGATGCCGCCGGGAACCCCGGCTCGACCGGCGCGTGCTAAATATGGAATTTAAGGGGAAAAAAGCCAACCCCCAACCCGTCTCCCTGCACCTGCAGCCTTTGGAGGGGTGTCTCCACCGTAAGGGATGACACAGAGGCCAAGCAGGAATCACCCACGGTTGCTGCAGACAGTGGAGAACAGCAAGGAGCAAGGGGGTGGTGTCTGGGGGCAAGATGGGGAGTGGGACCCCCACAGCCGGCACAGAGGAGTGCAGAGGGTCGGATCATGCTGGGACTGAGCAGGGTGCCACGGGCAAGCATGTCACCCATGTCCCCACCGTTGCACAGCGCTGGGAGGGGATGTCACACCGCAACCCGTTCCAGAGAGGGGGACCCCCCAGTTCAACCCAGCGCCCCTCGGCCGCCCTTCCCGGTTCGCCTTCGTGCGTCCCGGCGCAGGCGCCTTGGGCAGAGCCGCTCGCTCCGGTAACAACCACATGCCAAAGCCATTTCCTGAAACAAACAACCATCCGCGGGGGAATGGCCACGCGGGGGCACGGACCCCCGGAGAGGGACCCTTCCACTGCACCCCCGCTCTGAGAGCGCACCCCTGAGCTCGCACTCCGAGCCTGCACCCCAAAAGCACCTCCAGTGCACAAGCCAGAGCTCCCAGCCTGAGGCTGCATCCGGAGGGTGCACCCCAAAAGCACCTCGAGTTTGCACCCTGAGCCCACAGCCTGAGTCTGCTGAGTCTACACCCGCAGTGTGCACCCCAAACACGCGCCCTGAGCCTGCACCCCAAGAGCACCTCCAGCTCCCACCCCTAGTTCACACCCCCACATCGAATCCTCGAACCCCAAACACCCACCTTGAGCACACACCCTTCACCCTCAGAGCGCGTGCCCGGTCTCGCCCCCCAGACCCCCCGATGCTCTCAAAACACCCCAGACCCCCCTCGGGGGAGTCCCCTCCCTTGCTGGATGCTGCGGTGGCCGGTGCTGCCGGCTAGGGTGGCACAGCAAACTTTGGTGCTCCAAATACCCCACGCCCTCGCAGTGGTGGGGCTGCCAGCAGGGATCCCCACCCCAAAACAGCGCATCCCGCATCTCCCCCTATCCCGCCTGAGCCAGACTCCCCCCGGCCCCCTCGGGGAGCGGAGAAATCCCCGGGGTGAGGGAGTGGCAGCAGCAGACGAGAGGGGATCCATGCACCCCAAAACCCTGGAGTGCCGTGCCGAGGCTGTCTGCTTCCCCCTCTCCGATCCCAAAACCACTATGAGGTGCTGGAAGAAAGTAACTTCACCCCCAAATCGCCCTCGGCTGCTGCTGGACACGGTGGACAAAGGGGCGTCCCCGAGTTGGGGGGGACCCCGCGGGGAGACCCCGGGGTGAGGGGAGAGGGAGTGCGGAGGGCTGGCGGCAGCGTCGCTCGGTGCCTTACCTGGTAAGTAATAGAGAGGTGGTTTCAACCCAAACATGATTTATGTTACAGTTCCATTGCGGCCAGGAAAAAAATTAAAAATAAAAATAAAAGAGCCAAGGTGAGGAGGATGTGTCAGGAAGCAAGGAAAAAAAAAGGAAAAAACCCCAAAAATTAGCACCAAGCCACACGGAGGGGGTTGGAAAAATAAACCAGAGGCGAAAAAATACGGTGGAGCGGGGAGGAGGAGGAGAAGGAGGAGGAGGAGGAGGAGGAGCGGGGGGAATCAAGTGCGTGGGGGGAGGAGGAAAAATAAAAATTGAAATAGCAGCGAGCCCAGGGCGCCGGCGGAGGGTGGCGGTGGCGGCTGTCACCGGCGGGGCCAGGGCAGGAGCCTGGCTGCCACGCGTGACGCCTTCCCGGGGGTTTTCCTGCCGCTGAGCCCCCAGCTGCCAACCGCAGGCACACAAAAAGCCAGCGAGGAGGAGGAGGAGGATGAAGAGGCGGTGGGACCCTCGGCTGGGGGGGAACGCACCCCCTGAGCAGTGCAGTGGGGTCCCCCCAACCCTGGAGAGGGTACTGGTGGCGTGGGGTCGGTGACCCACGCGGGCCTGCGAGCCAGTGTCCGTCCGTCTGTCCGTCCGTCCGGAAAGCCC
The DNA here is from genome assembly GCA_021164005.1 of Willisornis vidua nigrigula. Lineage (NCBI taxonomy): Eukaryota > Metazoa > Chordata > Aves > Passeriformes > Thamnophilidae > Willisornis > Willisornis vidua. The sequence goes on from JAJPCS010000300.1 coordinate 51,915, forward strand.
CGTCTCCGCGGGCTGCGCCAAGGCGGGCGGGCGAGAGGCGGCAGACTTGCCCCTCGATCAATTTTCATGCAAGAATCATTATCGGTAAATTGGAAATCTGGCTCCTTGACAGCAGATTTGTCTCCCCTAATGACGGGGAGCGGGCAGGAGGGCGGCCGGCAGCTGCTCGCCCCGGCACCCTCCGCCCACCGCCCGCGTCCCCGGGGCTCCAGCCCTTGGCCCCGGCGGTTTCGGGGAGGCGAACCCCCGGGGCGCCCCGGGAGAAGCCGTCCTCCCCCCTCGCACCCCGCTCCTCCTCCTCGCCTACAGACGGAATAATTTTTTCTTTCTTGCCTTTTTCTGTTTTCAAACAGCTGCCGATGCGGGGGGGGGGGCGTTAGGGGTGTGTGTGTGAGGGGGATATATACAAAATAGAAACCCAAGCCCCCCAGTCGCTTCAGCAGGAAAATTAGGAAATAAAACAATAAATAACCCAACTTTCCTGCCTGCCGGGAGCTGCCTGCTGCTTCACAAAAGGCAGGCGAGGAAGGCTGCCTGCCCCAACCCCAGCACGGGGGGCTGGGGGTGAGCTCCTGCTGCCCGCCCCAAATCCCCTCTATGCTCCCAAATCCCCTCTGCGCCTCTAAATTCCCCCTTCCCGACCTCGCTGGCCGTCGGGGGCTGTAATCAGCCTCCCGATAGGATCTTCCCCATTCCCTCTCCGCTGATGCATTAGCAGATCCGGGAAGACATGCTTGCAGGCAAATAGGGCTAATAAATGCTATTACGGGAGCGCGAGGGAGGCTGGAGATCCTGGCTGCACCATAGTAACGAGGGCCCGGCTTAATTTGCTTTAAGCAAACGATCAGCCAAGGCGGGGTGGAAAAGGCGGGGGGGGGGGGGGGGGGGGGGGGGG